>CAUYQU010023880.1:0-16310 GCA_963574635.1 Cheracebus regulus
GATTAAAGACTTAAACATAAGACCTAACACCATAAAAACCCTAGAAGAAAATCTAGGCAAAACCATTCAGGACATAGGCATAGGCAAGGACTTCATGACTAAAACACCAAAAGCATTGGCAACAAAAGCCAAAATAGACAAAAGAGGATCTAATTAAACTCCAGAGCTTCTGCACAGCAAAAAAACAATCATTAGAGTGAACCGGCAACCAACAGAATGGGAAAAAATTTTTGCAATCTACCCATCTGACAAAGGACTTATATCCAGAACCTACAAAGAACTAAACAGATTTACAAGAAGAAAACAAAGAAACCCATTCAAAAGTGGGTGAAGGATATGAACAGACAGTTTACAAAAGAAGACATATATGAGACCATAAAACATGAAAAAACGCTCATCATCAATGGTCGTTAGAGAAATGCAAATCAAAACTACATTGAGATACCATCTCACGCCATTTAGAATAGCAATCATTAAAAAATCTGGAGACAACAGATGCTGGAGAACATATGGAGAAATAGGAACACTTTTACACTGTTGGTGGGAGTGTAAATTAGTTCAACCATTGTGGAAGACAGTGTGGCAATTCCTCAAGGATCTAGAAATAGAAATTCCCGTTTGATTTAGCAATCCCATTACTGGGTATATATCCGAAAGATTATAAATCATTATATTATAAAGACATATGCACACGAATGTTCATTGCAGCACTGTTTACAATAGCAAAGATTTGGAACCAACCCAAATGCCCAACAATGCTAGACTGAACAGGGAAAATGTGGCACATATACGTGGTGGAATACTATGTAATCATAAAAAAACAAAGAGTTCATGTCGTTTGTAGGGACATGGATGAACCTGGAAAATATCATTTTCAGCAAACTGACACAAGAACAGAAAATCATACACTGCATGTTCTCACTCATAGGCGGGTTTTGAACAATGAAAACACATGGACACAGGGAGGGGAGCATCACACACTGAGGTCTTTTGCGGGGTACTAGGGGAGGGACGGGGAGGGAGTTGGGGAGGGATAACATGGGGAGAAATGCCAGATATAGGTGATGGGGAGGAAGGCAGCAAACCACATTGCCATGTATGTACCTATGCAACAATCCTGCATATTCTTCACACATAGCCCAGAACCTAAAGTGCAAATATATATATATATATATATATATATATATATATATATATATATATATACACACACACACACATATATATATAAGATTATACATTATTTTCTGCTGTTGTTCTTTAGAACTCCCATCTTTTTACAAATGCTGATGTGCACTTGTGTCCGGATACTCTTTCCTGATAAAATGTCCATCCTATGTAGAGTATAGTTTTTGTATTTAGACTAGTACCACCTCTTTTTAAAAAAAAATTCCTCTTGTTCTCTACAGCATTTCATTCTATATAGGAAATCTTCCATGGTTCTCAGGGAATAATGCTGTGTGAAGATAAGCTAATCTCCAATGATTACACAGTGTATGAATCTTAATCATACTTCATTCTTGAAATGACAAAATCATAGAGATGGAGGTCAGCAGTTTCTAGAGGAGAAGGAAGTGCAGTGAGTCAGTGAGTATGGCTATTAAAGGTACCACTACTGATTCTTTTGATGGAAATGTTCTTTATCTAGACTGCTGAAGTGGTCACATAAATTAATATATGTGCTAAAATTTCTTGGAATGAAATATACAGCCACACAAATGAGTACATATAAGCCTGGTGAAGTCTGAATAAGGTTAAGAGCCTGTCAAATGCCTTCTCCTGGTTGTGATACTATACTATCATTATGAAAGATGTGACCAGTGGGGAAAGATAGACTGGACTTCTCTCTATTATTTTTTGTAACTGTATGTGATCCAATAATTACCTCAAAATAAAGCATTAAAAATTAAAGAAATGCTTTTTCCACCAAAGCATTAATTAAATATAGGCATATGCATATTAGTTTTAATTATCGTCAGATGTGACATCCTTTACATATCTTAAGAATGCTTTAATCATCACAATACTATAAAAATCTTATTTTGTGATCTCTCCTGCATTATATATGAACGTACTAAATGCATACATGTAAAAATGTTTTGTATTTTTCACATTTAGATCTTTAATCCACCTCATTTATATTCTATACAATATCAAGTATGAATATAATTGATATAATTTTTCTTCAAATGCATATTGTTTTCTGAAACTGCTTACTGAATTGTTTATTCTTTGCCATAATTTGAAAATTCAAATTTTCTTATATCTGTGTGGCTAAGATCCTGCACCTATAATTCTGTTCCATTAAATTGTTTATATTTACATTTTATATTAGTTAAGATAAGCTAATTATATCATATTTCTATTGTTGCTTAAACAAACACATAGACTATCTCACAGTTCCTTCGTGGTTGCTTTTTTTTTTTTTCTTGCGACCCAGTCTCGCTCTGTCACCCAGGCTGGAGTTCAGTGGCACGATCTTGGCTCACCGCAACCTCCGCCTCCTGGGTTCAAGCAATTATCTTGTCTCGACCTCCAGAGTAGCTGGGACTACAGAAGTGCCCCGCCATGGCCAGCTAATTTTTTGGACTGTTTTAGTAGAGACAAGGTTTCAACATGTTACCCAGGGCAGTTGTGAACTCCTGAGCTCAGACAATCCGCCTGCCTTGGCCTCCCAAAGTGCTGGGATTACAGGCGTGAGCCACCACGCCCGGCCCATCCCATGGTTTTTGTAGATTGGGAGTCTGGGTATGGGTTAGCCAGGTCCTCTGACTATAATCCAGGTGCCACCCAGGGCTCAGCTCTCATCTGGACACTTGACAAACATAAGCTTATTATCAAAAATAACGAAACATGAGAAACTAAAACACACTGAATGAGGGCTATCTGAAACAAGGGGAAAAAAGAGCACAGTAAATTCAGACTGTACAAAAGCATATAGATTGGCTGTTTGAATACATAATATGTAACATTCTGGTTGGCAAGCAGTTTAGGAAAACATTGTATATAGGAGAAAAGCAGATTAAAATGTATGGAGACAAGCAGTTTAAAGGCTGTTCTTTAGTGGATAACAGTGCCTCGTCCCTGGCTGATACATGTGGCAGGCTGTGTACCCAGTGGGGAGGTAGAATGAATTGCTGTAGAGAATGAGTGGAATAAAAAAAAAAGTGGGACTAATCTACAGACAAAAAGACTGTACGGTACAGGACATAGGATGGACATTTTATCAGGAAAATGTGTCAGGACACAAGCACATATCAACATTTGTGAAAAGATGGGAGTTCTAAAGAACAACAGCAGAAAACAATGTATACGCTTTGGTGCAAACTGACAGAACAAGCTAACCTTTCTGATGAATCAATGCTGATTCCCAAGACATGCAGCTTGAAGTATATTAGTCTGGCTTAAATCAAGATTAGTTCCATTTTTTATTGTTGTTTGGCCATTTTCTCTTCATTGTGAATGTTTCAATAACATACCATTTTGTAACTTAATCCTGAGTTTGCTGTTAAATCTTTCAAATTCAAAAAAACAAAAGCAATTCTGGACCAATATTTCTTTACAAACTTCAGTTATATTTGAGAATTTAAAAAGTTAATGAATTTCAGCTACATATTTATAGTACCATTTAAAAATATATTAACAATCACTATTGTTGTTTTAAATGAAATACACCCACAGTGAAAAAATGTAGTCTGTAATTGTCTCTGAATTTTCTCACAAATGCTTAACATTTTAGAACTTGAGTATACCATTGTTCCTTGTTTATCAATGCATTATACTATCATATTAACAATTTGCTAAGATTGTAATTAATAACTTCACACAAGTAATTTATAGCAGGTCGATTATGAGTAATTTTTATTTTATAATAGAGCAGCTCTTTAGTATATTTTAAAATCCATTAAAATATAATAGGGCTTAATATAAAGTATATTTTTTCATACAAAGAAAATGTTAGAACTGGGCTGGTAGTCTTGAATATTCTGCTAGTGTGATGGCCTCATTTGAGTGATAAATTGTTAAGATTAGCTCTCTAATTCATTATAGTCAATTCTTTTGAAAATTGTAATAGATATTTCAGTGAATTAGAGAATTAATCTAACTATCTGCCAAACAAGCTAACCTGATAGTTTGAAGCTTTCCTAAGTATAATGTAATTTTAAACTAAGAGAGATCATATCCCATGAGCAACAAATTGAGGTACTCTGTGTAACTTAATTTTGAATGGTAATTATATTAATGAAATAAGATTTTGAACGCATTTCATATCCATACATTCTTATAAAAATTGTTTAGTCAACCCACTAAAACAGGGATTAGTAGTTTTCTAAATTTCATAAAATGCTTGTCTTTAATAAATACTTATCAGAGACAAAGTGATAGGTCTTTCCTATTCTATTGTTTGAAACTACTTTTCCATGTGTGCCATCAGAGCAAAAGCCCACAGGTCTCTGTATCTTGTTAGTGCAGGGTATCTTATAAATAATCAAAAGAACTTGCTACAGGTTACTTAGAAAATTCAAATGACTAACAAAAGAGTAAAATATGAAGGATGTCTTTATTAAATTCAGGAAGGCATTATGTGGTTCTGCTTGGAACAAAGGCTGAATGAGAAGTTGCAGTGGATCTTAATATCACAGTTTTCAGCACACAAAATAAATTATATACACAAATAAGTAGGGTTGCATGGGCCAGGTTAGAAAGTGTGCGTGTGTGTGTGTGAGTGTGTGTGTGTGTGTGTGTATAGAGGAGCTTATGTGTTGGGGAGGAAGTGGAGCTGAAAGGAGAGGATGGTTAAATATTTCTCTTATACGGAGTATTCATGTTATTCTAATGCCTCTATTAAAACTTCATTATGTGACTTGAGACTGCAAAAACAGTTTTATGTCCAGGCAAGTGAGCACCAACCACAAAATTCCAAGTCATTTTCAAGAACACATTAATTTTAGTGTCTGTTTAACTTGGATCTCAAGGATCTTCCCTGAGCTGGACAAAAATTAACCCATGTATACAAGACAAGCACCCCCTAGTGGATGCTGTGTGTTTCTTGTGCTTAGAACAGTACTTAGCATACAGTATCTGAGTCTGAAAATCTCTCTTGCTTTCCCTACCTAATAACGTTATGCCTTCCCCCTTAGTTCTTGCTAGGAATTCGCAAGATAATCCACAGATCGGAGTTGAGGGTTGGTTCTCTAGAACTGAATAAGGACCATCAAAGGAAATCCAATGTGGGAAGAGTTAGCGGGAAAGATTTGTAACATAGTTCAAAAGGAGGATCCAAAATCACTAGCAAAACCAAATGTAAAGGCCAATACATTAATAATAGGCAACATAATTATAATAAACACTTATTAAATACTTTATTTAATAAATGTTCTTTATGTTAGTAATCTACTTAACACCATAACAATGTTATTAAGAACCATTATTCTCCCTCTCTGTATTTTTTCAGATGAGGAAGGAATCAAGGTAGGGAAAAAGAATATCTTGCCCAAGGACATACAGTTAATATGTGGAAGATCTGGTACTTGTACACTACAGAGGCAGTCTGATTCTAGAGCTTGTCAAGTGGCAACAGCAATACATATTGCTTTTTAAATACAAACTACTATTAAGCAATCTCATTAATAAAAATTATATGCATAAAAAAGTGGACCTTAAAGTACCTGGCAAGCTACAGGGACTTGTGGATACATATAATCGTTTGATGGTCTTGTGTCTTTGAAACAAAAGACATATTAATGATTATAACATATTTTGCAAAAGCTAAAATAGTTACAAAAATTCAGAGTGGTAACACTATGCAACACAGCTAAAATCACTGTGATGAGAATCTCCATGAGCTCCAAATGCATGCAACGTGGCAAGCAATTAAAACCTTTGCTGGCCTGACTAAAGAGTCAGGCTCAGTGATAGGACAAGGCTAAATCTCACAGTGTTCCCTGTTACCCCTGAGATGTCATATCTAGGCCGTGGCTGTACTGTTGCCCAGGACATGCAGAAGGAGTACCTGCATGTGTCTTGAACACCAAAGTACACATACTTCCATTCTACCCCACAACACACTCACTTTAGCGATGTCAATTGGCAATGAATAAATGTTGCTTTTTATTTCTTTCTCTTTGGAGTGACTCTTTCCATGGTAATAAACAGTAGAGAATGTCATGAGCTGTGTCTCCCACAGCCTAATTATATTCAGCAGTTTGGGGCCATTCATCTTGAGATGCCTACTCAAAAATGTGCCATGAACGGCATCGTTCCAATGTTGTTCTGGCAGTACATTCTTCTTCCTCAAGGCAGAACCACTAAGAGCTCTATTCCACAAATCATCTGTGCAAGTCTGTCAAATGTAGGGGGACGGAGAGCCAAAAATGTTCTTGAAATATCCTCAAAAGAAGATGCAGAAGATACTGCTCAGTTATCACGTTCCCATACTAAAACATACATAGGTTTTCCTATAAACTGACACCTTGCATGTCAACATTGTATTGCATCTGTATAAGGGAAATCGATCTTGAGAGAACGATTTTCAATTCATTAAAATCTGTGGCACAATGTTGGCGTGAGAACCCTCCTGTGAGTTGAAGGGTGTTACATCGATATGTACAGGTATGTATTTTTGACATGTGTTTCTTCCCTCTCCCACCAGATGAGATTCAGATTCCTCATTAAATATAGTGGTCATTGGAAACAATAGGAGGTTCCTGATACCAGAGTATCAGACAAAATATCTGGCAAAGATACAGATACCACAGAGAAAATCAGAGTAAGGCACATTACACAGGTGGTCCTAAGCTAATGAGCCAATTACTTGTGATTTTATTTCTTTTTTTGAGACACATTCTTGTTCTGCCACCCATATTGGAGTGCAGTGGTGTAATCATTGCTCACTGCACCTCTACCTCCCAAGCTCAAATGATCCACCCACCTTAGCCTCCGGAGTAGCTGGGACCACAGGCACATGCCACCACAACCAGCTAAGATTTTTATTTTTCTCGGTAGAGATGAGGTCTCCTCTGTGTTTCCCAGGCTAGTCTCAAACTCCTAGACTTAATGGATCCACCTGCCCCAGCCTTCCAAGGTGCTGGGATTACAGGTGTGAGCCATCACACCTGACTGTGGGTCAATTATTGAAAGTTCTACAACAGAAGTCAACAAGTGGAAAACAGAAGAATCAAATGCAGAGTAAGAAGAAAGGAAAAGGCAAGGGGCCAGGAGAAAGATTACGAAGACAGAGTTCAGAATTTGTAATTAGGCAAAGATAGTTCCAAAGCAGAGAAGTATGGAAATAAAGTATGTCCAAAATTATCAAGGAAACTAGGGGAGTATAAGTGCATGTTACCTGAGTATGTCAAATATATATATATAATATGATATGTATAGTATATAATATATACATATCTGACATACTCAGGTAACATACATTTTATTAATATGTGTGTGGATGTATATACACACACACATATATATACATGCACATCATTATTAATATCAATAACTTCATCATATTTATACCTTACATTATAAAATGTGCCTTTCAGTGGTTTTTATTATATTCTCAGAATTGTGTAATCATCAGGATGATCCAATTTTAAAATATTTTTATCATGCCAAAAGGAAATTCCATACCTATTAGCAACCATTCCACAATCTCGCCTTTCCACAGCCCCCAGAAACAACTAACTGAATTTTCATCACCATGAATTTGACTATTGTGGACATTTTATATAAATGTAGTCATACAATATGGGGTCTTCCTTAACTGGCTTCTTTCTCTAAGAATAATACTTTCAAAGTTAATTCATGTTACACAGCATGTAAAAATATTTAATTCCTTTTTATTGCCAGGTAATATCCAATTGCATAGATAGCCCACATTTTCATTGATGGACCTTTGGGTTGTTTCTACATTTTGATTCTTATGGTTAAAGCTGATATGGATATCAGTGTATATTTTTGTGTGTGGACATATGACTTTACTACTTCTCTCTAGTCTATACCTATAAGTAGAATCATCATATTAAACAGTGACTTTATAATTTATTATTTTGAGGGAATGCTAAACTGTTTCCCAAAGTGACTGCCCTATTTATCCCATCAGCAATGTATGAGGGTTGTCAATTCTCTATATACTTCATAATACTTTTTATGGTCTGTCTTTTTAAGTTTTAGCTACCCTCATGGATAAGAAGTTATATTTCATTGTGGTTTTTATTTATATTTTCCTATGGACTAATGATGTTGAGCAACTTTTCATGTGCTTATTGCCCACTTGTATATCCTCTTTAGAGAAATGTCTATTCAAATCTTATACCCATTTAAAAATTGGTTTTATATTATGCATACTTTTATTGTCTAAGAATTATTCATATATAAATAGAAGTCCTTATCAGAAATATGATTTTAAAATATTTCACAAAAATTTATGGTTTATCTTTTGTCTTAGTTTGGTGCTATTGTCACAGAATATTGAGATTGGGTAATTTACAATAAACAGAAATAAATTGATTTATGGTTCTAGAGGCTGGAAAGGTCAAGATCAAGAAGATGGCTTATGGTGAGGACCTTCTTGCTGTGTCATCCCGTAAAGGAAGGGCAATGATGGAACAGGCCGGGTATGTGTGTGTGTGTGTGTGAGAGAGAGAGAGATTGAACTCACCTTTCTGCTGCTTTTTTTGTTTTATCTGGATTTCCAGCTGATTGGATGGTTCCTGCCAACATTGAGGGCAGATCTTTCCAACTCAGTCCACTGATTGACATGCCGATCTCCTCTAAAAACCTTCACAGACACACCCAGAAATAATTCTTTGCAAGTCTCTAGTTATTTCTTAATGCAGTCAAGTTGACACCTAAATTAACCACTAAATATTTTCACATTTTGGCTGATGTCCTTTGAATTACAAAATCTTTTAATTTGATGATGTCCAATTTATCTATTTTTTTCTTTTGTAACTATACATGTGTCAAATATGTAAAACAACTGCCTAACTTAAGGTCATGGTAACATACTCCTATGGTTTCCTTTAAATTTTTTTAGTTTTATTTGTTATATTTAAACCTATGATCAATTCTTATACAAGGTGATGCATATAATTCTTTATGGCCCACATAAAAAAGAGAAAGAAAAGAGACCATACTTCACGTGTATAAACAGAGACTTCTATCTCTTGAACTGGAGTGTGCAAAGTTGAAAAGTCAAAGCTGAGCACATATACTACACTGAATCTTGTGTTATGTGACCACAGCCATCTGGCTAACAATACAAAAAGCTGGGAAGCAAAGAGTTCCCTCCATTTAACTCTAACTTCATCATGATTCTCATTTATTTTTCTACCAATTAATATTCAAATATAAACTACTCTGGGACAGATGCAGTAGATTCACTCTTAACACCACATTTCACCTTGGGGCTGGAAAGCTGGAAGAGCTCTGGGAAGCTAGGATTCTGCATGGCACATATATTTCTCAGCACATACTTCTACATTGTTCTTAGATGTGGAAGTGATCAGCATGATGCAGGAGCTGCACGAGAGGCTTCTTCCACACAGCAACCAGCATCACAAAGGCATCCAGTTATTCAAGGTAACTGATTTTTTTTTTATTCCAGTCACTAGCATCAGAAGTTCTGAGCATGGAGAATGACTCTAGTGATGTCATTGGCTGCATGTTTCTCCTGTGTTCCTGCCGATATGTTTCTTACCTGTATAGGATCTAACTGTAGTTCTCTGGTTCCTCACTAAATCATTTTTTGTTCAAGCTAACCCAAGTGAGTTCTGTTATTTGAAACATACTCCACATTGTCTCCCTCCATTTACACTCACAGCGTAGGCTGGCAGTCCGTTCTTTAACATATTATCATTGTACAATGCTCCTTAGCTGCCTGGGTTCTAACCTTCATATTTATTCCTACCTCCCTCTACTTCATTTTCTTCTGCTGTATAAAATATTATGAGCAAATTCCTCTATGACCTGAATTCCAGGGCCTAATATTGTTTTATTTCCCAAGTCACTAATTTATATATTGTGTTCTCTGTCTTTCTAGCTCACTTGACCAAACTAATCCCTCTCAATACTTTAATAATCTTGATACTTTTTCCTTATTATTTTTCTATTTTTGTCTTAACTTTTTTCCCTGAGTTCAATTATATGGTCCATTATTTAATAATTTTCTCTTGTTCCAATTTTTTTTTTTTTTGCCTTCTGGGCAGCTGAACACAGCTAGAGAAAATCATCTAAGTTAACAAATTAGCACTACTATGAATTGAAGATCCCACACCATAACTAGACCTCCCATATGGCTTGCATATTTATTCAATATTTATTTAATAAAATTGCACAACAAATATTCCATACATTCCCACTTAACCAACATCAAACACCTTTGATGCTCTTATTCCTGTTAGCAGGTGATCTCTAACTTCTTTTTCACAGGGCATGAAGAAACCCTTTAAAAAGAACTATCAAAACATGTTGATTTATATATGCAAGTCAACTGGAATTTGATTCCATGCAGTTATCCTCTCTGTATTCTTACAAAATTTTGTATTTCTGCCTGTAAGCGCATTGCTCAAATAATATTTCAGGAAGGAAGGAAGGAAGAAAAGAAGGAAGAAAGGAAGAAAAAAAGGAAGGAAGGAAGTAAACAAGAAAGGAAGGAAAGAGGGAAGGAAGAAGGAAGGGAGGGAGGGAGGGAAGAAAAGCTCCTACACATCTCTCCTTGCATATGTTCTAAGATATTCCTAAAGGAGCTCTCCAAAATTTTTGATGTCCATCTCAAGCAGAGAGAACATTAAATAATTCACTACCCTCTGGCAGGATCAGGGAACTGTTAGTTGCTATTATTTACTTTTTCCAAGTGTTTAATTAGGTAAATGATTTCAGCTTGAATAAGTATGATCTTGTTTGCTAAAATTCTCAAGGAATTGTGGGATAATCTAGTACTTTGGCTAACAGACTGGCAAAATACAATGAATCGCGTTTCCTCAACTGCCCTCCCATATTGCAGGTGCAGACAGCACACACAGCTGAAGAGGAGTGTTTGTAATAAAAAGAAATCCTCTGTTTATTCTCAGCTATGAGAGCAGAAATTCATAGTGTGAGTACTATGTCCCAATAAGCTTCATAGACAAGCTTCTGTGAAGAAGATTGTCACTTCCTAGACAATCTCCTCTTCCCAAGTATGAGATACCATGAAAATCCCAATTCCCTGATAGAGGTAGAATCTTGATGGCATGTATTTGCTTTATGCCTATTCATCTATCCTTGATAATCTTTGTGTCTCCAGGATTTGTTTAAGTACTCAGACCTTTTAAGGTCCTAGGGTGTGATTTACTGACAGGACATCATTTCAGCAAACATTTTTCTAAGACATTAGAAAACAATTCTGCTACTAACAGGGACATCCTATATTAGGCTATCATAAAGGAATTCCTAACTTAGAAGCCCAGATGGTGGTTTGCATCAAACTTTTTCATTTCTTATGTTCAGTTCTCAGGAAGTAGATTTTCAAAAACTCAGGCTTATAGGAATATCTAAATATTAGAAATTCAGATACAATATGTATTACATATTCTTAGAGGAAGCTGTCTGGAAAACTGTCAGAGAAAAATTACATTTCTTGGATGTCTCTGGAGGATCCCCTCATTTGACCATACTTTAGGTCATTTGTTATTGTAGGTCCATGAAACCATCTTAGTCATGGCAGTCATTCTGATAATAGTCTACTGTTAGATGCTTGACTAAGGTGAATGACTTGTCCTGGTTTGCCTGGGATTTTCCCAGTTTTAAAACACGAAAGTCCCATATCTTGGAGGCAACCCTGGTTTATGCTGGACCCTCTTCATCCCTGAACACCTTGGTTCCATTTATTTTTCAGCTATTTCACTGTGTGGATTATTCAATATCATCATTTCATTTTAGGTATCCCAGGTATCCCAATTCATGCCAATTCCTATAGATTCTTATTAAGGTACTTCTATCCTAATGAACCTCCATATTGCAAGCCACTTAAGATTGGTTGCCAGAGAAGTGTGTGAACAATTTGATGGAACGGTATGTAAGGTGCTAAACTCCCATCCTGCTGAATTGCTATTCTACTCACCAAAAGAAGAATGTTCCTATAGCATGTTTTCCCAAAGTCTTCATTCCAAACAAAAATACCATAGGGGTCTTGTCTATTGTCACCATCTACCCAAGAGGAACTCAAGAGATAGACAGCTTTATAATGAATCATTCAAGTCTTTGATTAAGAAAGTCTAAGTTCCAGCCCCTCTCTTTACTCTAATCTCTTTAGCAGAAGATCTACAGCTGAGTGTTTTACCCAGAAGTGTAAACTCATCTCAGTCAGATTTCCCACAATGGGATAGCTGCGCACCAAATAAACCAAGATTTGGTCCAGATGTAAGTTGAGGATGAGCAAGTAGAGGTAAGTCAAACTTGATAATACCTTCAAAGCCTCTGGAAATAAGTACGCTAATACAAAAAAGGAACAATTCATGGATCATAAAATTAGCTTTGGAATTACACATAATAGACTTCTTTGCTTTTCCATGTCTTCTCTTCTGGCAATCCTCATTCATTTTCTTATTTTACTTCTCTGTTGACCTATATCTTGTTCAACCAGTTGAATGTTCAACGAGTTGAATGAACATCTGCCTTTCACACTTTAAATCACTTCTAAGGTTCTATCATTGGTAACAAGGCAGAGGAATTTTCCATTCTTCTGCTTCGTAGCCAGCCTTTACCAGAAAATTCTTAGCAACAATCAGGTAATGAGATTTTCAGAGACTATTGAGGCATCCTTTATTCATTAGCAACTCTATTACATGTACCTGTTAGCCATAGTTTACATCCCAATTTAGAAGGACAATCACGAGAGTCAAGAGAGAAATGTTCATGGTAAAATAATTTTAAAATAATTTTATGTGGACAAAAAAATGGTGACAAATTATGTTTTCCATCACCCTGTCCCTGAATTTATTTGATTCTACAAAACAATTTCTGTGGCATACTAATAATTTAAGATCATTCATTTATCAATATAGCATTTGTGAAGACTGACAGTGGTGCTAAGCTCATCATTAAAGACTGAAAACTTACTATGAATTAAAGCATATTTTCAGTATTAGTATTCTCCATCTCAAATGGAAGGCATAGTAGAAATATCACATCATAATTATAAAAGATAAAGCAGTATCAGGGTTTGAGGTAATTGAGATGATACAGGCATACCCTCATTGCACTTTACAGATACTGTTTTTTTTAAAAAATTGAAGATTTATGGCAACTTCCCCTTGAACAAATGTTATCAGTGCCATTTTCCCAATGACATGTGTTCACTTTTGGTCTCTTTGTCACATTTTGGTAATTCTCACAATATTTCAAAAGTTTTCATTATTATTATATCTGTCATGATGACCTGTGATCAATAATCTTTGATGTTACTATTGTAATTGTTTTGGGGTACCAAGTCCTGTGCCCATATAAGATGGTGAACTCAAAAGATAAATGTTGTGTGCATTCTGACTGCTCCACCAACTGGCTGTTCCTCTGCTTTCCCTCTCCTCAGGCCTACTTATTCCTTAAAATACAACAATATTGAAATGAGGCCAATACATACTCTAAAATGGACTGTAAGTGTTTAAGTGAAAGGTAATGTTACACATCTCTCTAAATCAAAAGCTAGAAATAATTAAGCTTAGTGAGTAAGACATGTTGAAAGCTGAGATAGGGCAAAGGCTGGGCTTCTTGTGCCAGTTAGCCAAGATGTGAATGCAAAGAAAAAGTTCTTGAAGGAAATTAAAAGTGCTATTTCAATGAACATATGAGTGATAGCAAAGTACAACAGCCTTATTGCTGATACAGAGAAAGTTTTAAAGATCTGAATAGAAGATCTAATGAGCCAGAACATTCCCTTAAGCCAACACCCGATCCAGGGTTAAGAGGTCTTAACACTCTTCAATTTTATGAAGGCTGAGAGAGGTGAGGAGGCTGCAGAAGACAAAATTGGAAGCCAGTAGAGGTTGGTTCATGAGCTTTAAAGAAAGAAAGTGTCTCTATATTATAAAAGTGCAATGTAAAGCAGCAAGTGCTACGGTAGAAACTGCCACAAATTATCCAGAAGATCACATGTAAGATCATTGTAAATGAGACTACACTAAACAACAGATTTTCACTGCACATCAAATGCTTTCTATTGGAAGAAGATACCATCTAGAACTTTCATAGCTAGAAAGATCAAGGCTTGGCCTAAAACTTTCAAAAGACAGGCTGACTCTCTTGTTAGAGGCTAAAATAGCTGATGACTTTAAGTTGAAGCCAATGTTCACTTAAAATTCAAAAAATCCTAGGTCACTAAAGAATTATCAGAAATCTATTCTCCCTATGCTCAATAAATGGAAGACCAAATCCTGGGTGAAAGCACGTCTGTTAATAGCATGGTTTACTGAATATTTTAAGGACCCTTTCAAGACCTACTGCTCAGAATAATAAGTTATTTTCAAAATATTACTACTCATTGACAATGTACCTTGTCACCCAAAAGGTCTGATGGAGATTTAAAAAGAGATAAACATTGTTTTCATGCCTGGTAACACAACAACCATTCTGCAGGACATGGGTAAAAGAGTAATTTCAAGTTTCAATTCTTATTATTTAAGAAGTGCATTTCATACCTAATATAGATGACAGGGTGATGGATGCAGCAAACCACTAACATGGCACATGTATATCTATGTAAAAAAACTGCACGATCTGCACATGTACTCCAGAACCAAAAGTATAATAAATAAATTTTTTAAAAAAGAAGTACATTTCTGAAGGCTATAGCTGTGATAGATAGTGATTCCTCTGATGGATCTGGGAGGAGTCAGTTGAAAACCTGGAAAGGATTCACCAGTCTAGATACCATTAAGAACATAAATGATTCATGAGAAGAGATTGAGATATTAACATTAAATGGAGTTTGGAAGAAGTTCATCTTAATGCTCACAGATGACTTTGAGGGGTTCATGACATCAGTGCAGGCAGTAATTTCAGATTTGGCCAAAATAGCAAGATAACTAGAATTAGAAGTGAAGCCTAAAGGTGTGAATATATTGCTGCAATTTCATGATAAAACTTGAAGAGAATGAGGTGTTTCTCCTTATGGAAGAGCGAAGAAAGTGGCTTTTCTGAGGTAGAACCCACCAGTGGTAAAGACGCTGTGAATACTATTGAAATGACAACAAAGGATTTAGAATATTACATACACTCAGTTGATAAAACAGTGTCAAGGTTTGAGATAATTGACTCCAATTTTGAAAGTTCTTTGGGTGAAATGCCATCAAATGGCATCAGATGCTACGGACAAATGTTCATGAAAGGAAAAGTCAACCAATGTGACAAATCTCACCGTTGTCTTGTTGTAAGAAATTGCCAGACACCCCAACCTTGAGGAACCACCGTCACCCTAATCAGTCAGCAGCCATCCACATTAAGGCAAGACCCTCCACCAGCATAAGGATTATAATTTGCTGAAGGCTTAGATGATACTTAGCATTTTTTAGCAATAAAGTATATTCTAATTAAAATATGTAAACTTTTTAGACATAATGCAATTGAATTAATAACACTATAGTACCATTTAAAACTAACTTTTATGGGCACTGAGAAAGAAAAAAGATATGCTTGTGTAACTCGGTTTATTGCCTTATTGGCTTTATTTCAGTGGCTTGGAATCAAATCTGCAGTATGTCCCAGGGTATGCCTGTATGTGTAATTTGCCCATAGAAGGAAAATTCCTTGTCAATATGGCTTCCTTCTTAAAGGTTAAAAGGGCGGCCAACTTTAGCAAGTAGAGAGGAATGATGAGACACTGCACCTAGTAGTGCCAGTAGTATGGCCAGGCATTGTTACAAATATTTTATGCAGTTGGCCGTTCGCGTAAGTTTGTTCCACACCTGTAGATTCAACCAACTTCAGATTTCACATATTAGAAAAAAAAACTATAAAATGTAACTATACGATAATAATAGAAATAAAAATACATATAACAACTATTTACATATCATTTGCACTAAATTAGGTATTATAAGTAATCAAAACATTATTTAAAGTATACGGGAGGATGTAGGTAAGTTATAGGTAAAAACTATGCCTTTTTGCACAGGGATCTTGAGCATCTGTGGATTTTTTTTTTATTGCATTTTAGGTTTTGGGGTACATGTGAAGAACATACAATATTGTTGCATAGGTACACACGTGGCAGTGTAATTTGTTGCCTTCCTCCCCTTCACCTATATCTGGCATTTCTCCCCATGCTATCTCCC
>CAUYQU010023881.1:0-23875 GCA_963574635.1 Cheracebus regulus
GGTGTTCTCAGCCTTTTTGCACTGGTTTCTTCCCATTTTTGTGGATTTATCCACCTGTCGTCTTTGTAATTGCCGACTTTCAGACTGGGTCTCTGAGTGGACGTCCGGCTTGTTGGTTATGAAGTTTTTTCTGTTTCTTAGTTTTCCTTCAGTGTACGCCCCTTCCCCACAGAGCTGGGCCTTCCCAGGTTCAGCTGTGCTTGCTGTGCTTCCCGGGTTCAGCTGTGCTTGCTGTCAGTCCTCAGCACTTCTAATTGCTGTTCTCCTTGTGGGAATGGGACCAGCAGAGCCCGACTAAAAGGGCAGCCAGTCCCGTATACTCTGCACCGAGAAGCGCCGTGCTGGGGCACCGGCAAAACAGCCACGCCAGCCAAAAGAGTCGTGCTGGCGACCCGTGTGGCTCCTCTGCTGGGAATCTCCCAGTCTGTGGGCAACAAAAAAAGTGAGGCGTCCACTCGTTCTCTGCGCTTTCACTAGGAGCTACATTCCTGAGCTGTTGCTAATCAGCCATCTTGGATCTCTCCTTTGTAGGTATTATTTTTTAGCCCTAGTTTACAGAAGACACTCAAGTACAAAGAAGTAAAGCATTTTGCCCATGATAATACATCCAGTATGTATTGATCCTTAAATAGGCTATGGCATGTTTATGATGTAATCTTGCAGAAGTGTGGTAGTGACTCTGGGATGTTTCCAATAATGCTTTTAACTCTTAGAGGCTTTGTTTTTATGCTTCATTAAAATGTGATGTCTTCTTAATAATCTTTATAAATGCTTGCATGACTCAAATATTAAACAAGTTTGTGTAACAAGTATTACCTGATCTTATTCAAAATTAGCTTTTTAGTTAAAATCCAACAATTGTATGTTAACACAGAAATCCAGCAACTGTGTGTTCACACTGATCTTGGAAATAGGGGGGCTCAATTGACAGTTTGGTATTTTCATTGTCTTTCTTATCGACTGCTCTGATTTGTGAGGTGCATACAATATAAAAAAATGAATAAAGTTATCCAGGTTCGGTGGCTCACGCCTGTATTCCCAGAACTTTGGGAGGCCAAGGTGGTCAAATCACCTGAGGTCAGGAATTCAAGACCAGCCTGGTCAACATGGCAAAACCCCATCTCTAGTAAAAAATATAAAAATTAGCCAGGCATGGTGGCAGGCCCCTGTAATCCCAGCTACTCGGGAGGCTGAGGCAGGGAGACTTACTTGAACCCAGGAGGCGGAGGTTACAGTAAGCCAAGATTGCACCACTGCACTCCAGGGTGGGCAACACAGTGAGATTCCATGTCAAAAAAAAAAAAAATGAATGAAGTTAAAGATAATTCAGGTGATGAGAATGACTCAGCCAAACTCTATCTTTAGCAGAGATGAAGAAAATGGAATTTTATATTGGTTTTGACAATATAGAGTCTGGTTTTGTGGCTCTTGTAAATTCTAGAGCAAATCTTTGCTGCATTAAATCTTTCAAGGACTTCTCATTAAGTAGCTCTGTCCCCAAATTGTCAAAATAATAATCTTTCTCCAAGTAGAAAATTTACGGAAAGAATGGTGTTTGATGATCACAGAGATGATGGATGACATGTAAAATTTCAATATGGTAGATTGGATCTGTTTGAAGAAAGAACAGATTTAGAACTCAGTATCTTTTTCTACCCAAGTCTAGTGTAACTTTTTCTGTAGTACTTGTCTCTATTGCAATTATACAAACAGATGGGTGGTTGTTAAGAGGGGAGGAGAAAATATCTAGCAAGAAAAGGAAAAACTCCTGAGAAAGATTAGGGAGCAAGTCAATTCAATTAACAGTTAAGGAATATCAGCTATAGTGTGAGGAGATCCACTAGGTTTTACTCAGAAGAGAATTAACATTTGCTCAGTACCCCTCTATGTGCTTAGCGCTGTATAAAGTACTTATATTTTACTCATTTTATTCTTACCACTATTCAGAGTTAGCTATTATTATTCCCATGTTACAGATGAGAACACTAAGCCTCGAAGGGGCTAAGTAACTTTCCCAAGTTCAATTTAGTAAAGAAGGAAGCAGGATTCCCCTTCATATCTGTCAGCACCAAAGCCTATATTGATTCATTTTCATACATATTACCTCATTTTCATTCAACAATTTTAGATAGGCTAATTCTTTTTTATTCTGGACAAAGAAATTAGAAATTCAGAAAATGTGGATATATGTGGAAATCATGTGACTAATAAGTGATAAAGCTAGGAATTAATTTCACCTGCCTTTTATTGAGTTCTTGCTGTGTACCAAGCCTATTACATACTATCTTAAAGTTTTATCTTAAATCTATTTCTAATAGTTTTAAGAAGGAAAAACAGAAATAATATGAATGCATCATTTTTCACAATCTGAGAGACAACTCTATGAAGAAGTATCTTTGTCCACACAAGGCAAGTGGAAAAAAAAAAAACCTTTGATACAGTTTTCACTCCCTCTAGTAGTTGATAGATATAATTACAGAAAAATGCATGGAGCTACAGATACTAGAAGAGGGAAAGTTAGTACATTCAAAGGAGGAACCAAAAAATGCAGGCATAGAAAGGACCTTGCCCTTGAACTGCCTCTCTATACTTTCCAAATGTCTTCAGACAATAGATGGCAAATCAGCTTGCAGCAGTAATTTGGACAAAACAATAGAAAGAAGTACATCTTTATCCTTAGTGCTTACAAGCAAGCAGTAGGTGTGTTCAGATTTCAGTCTATGAGTTCTAAAGGCCTTACATGACAATTTGTGCAGAGTACAAATGACCAGATGTGTCAACCAGACTGTGATGCCCATCAGTGAAAAGATGTAAATTCTGATCTTTTGAATACTTGGCTCCATGGGAACATTTGAGACTAATCACTAACACAGGCTGGATCAGTATTGAGTCCAGTTATACTAACAGAAAAAGTAACTTCTTCAAAATGCCTTTAGCAACCCAGTTTGCAGATTGTTATTGGTGTGACTATTGCTGAAACAGGTGTTGGGTTCATAAATTTGCATAACAAAATGTTTTTCTTGTGGCAGCAAACCCTACAATAATTGGTGCCATCTGTATTTATCTGAAGTTTGGTTTCTAATATGAATGCAGAGAATCTTGTGCTTTCTAATTTCATAGTGCCCATTTTATTCTAAGGGTGCCTGATTTTGGAGAGATGTTCATCATTTCCAAGGAAAATACAAATTGAAGAAGAAATGTTTAATAACATATGTTCCTTTTTCTTCAGGGATTATTTTCATTTCTCACTACATAAACCAAAATCAAGGTCACACCTACTGAACTACTTCTTCAGAGCAGTGAGTGGGGAAGACCCAGCCTAGGATGGAAAACCAACAGGCACTGACATCGCATTTACAATACTTTTTGAAAGACATTGGTTCTGCTACAACTTCTTTGCTGGAAGTTTGTTTTCTTTCCTCTTAACTAATTTGTAGAAATTGGAATTTGGCACAAACCTTTTATCATCTCTGACTCAACTCTTTTATCAATTAATAAAGCAGAAACCGGGCTGGGTACGATGGCTCATGCCTGTAATCCCTAGCATTTTGGGAGGCCAAGGCAGGCGGATTGCCTGAGCTCAGGAGTTCGCAACCAGCCTGCGCAACACAGTGAAACCCTGCCTCTACTAAAATACAAAAAAATTAGCCAGGCATGGCAGCATGTGCCTATAATCCTAGCTAATTGGGAGGCTGAGGCAGGAGAATTGCTTGAACCCAGGAGGTGGAGGTTGCAGTGAGCTGAAATCCTGCCACTGCACTCCAGTCTGGGCAACAGAGCAAGCCTTCATCTCAAAAAAAAAAAAAAAAAAAGGAAAGTAGAAACCATTTGAGTTGCAATTTTATCTCAAATCTATTTCCAATGGGAGAAGGAAAAACAGAAATAATATGAAAGCATCATTTTTCACAATCTGAGAGACAATCACAGAGCATTCTCAATAAAGAATGTCTTAGAAGCATAAGGGTGGTCCTTTTCAATGAATACCATAAAATCAGCTTTATGGCTCTACCAATTCAAATATATTACAAACTTAAATATCTTCTGTACATGGACTATGGATTCTTTCAATATTTTTCGTTTTTTATACCTATAGGTCCATGAAGACCTTTATCAGTTAAAGGAGAAATTAACAAAATTCTCACTTGAGGAAAAAGGAGAGACTCTAGACATTCAGAGTCTTGAAACAGCAATCAAAAGGACTGAAATGGGGTTAAGAGTAAGTAGAGCTTGAGATATTAAATAAAATACTGGAAGGAGACAAAACATCCTCTAGAAGAAAAGAATTGTGATTCTCATAGGACCCTGCGTAATTCTGTACAAAGCTCAATTTAGGATGGTCCTCAGCATTCTTATTTTGTTATTTGTTCTCATCATAATTATTAACTGATTGATTTATATTGTCATATTTGATAAAGAATTTAAGTAGGTTAAATGTAAGATTATGCAGTGACAACTCCTAAAATGTGGTTTTATAAAAATAACTTGGAGTATGAGAAATAATTACTGTCACTTGATCTTAGCCAAAAGGCCAAGAAGTGATGAAAAATAATGTCAATCCAACAATATGCCTGATTAATATGTTGCAGATTTTTTGGTATATACTGAGATTCTAAAAGATAAGAGTTGGCTGGGCACAGTGGCACACGCCTGTAATCCCAGCACTTTGGGAGGACAAGGCAGGCAGATCACTTGATTCCAGGAGTTTGAGATCAGCCTGGGAAACATAGCAAAACCCTGTCACTACAAAAAAATTTATTAAAAAATTACCCAGGCACATGCCTGTAGTCCCAGCTACCCATGAGGCTGAGGTGGGAGGATCACTTGAGCCCAGGAAGTTGAGGCTGCAATGAACCTTGATTGCCCCACTGCATTTTAGCCTGGGCTACAGAGTAAGACCCTGTCTCAAAAAAAAAAAAAAAAAAAAAGTAAATAAAAAATAAGAGTTGACTAATAGCCTAAATATTTTGAGCTATTTATTTTTATAATGTTGTAATCAAGTGGGTAAAACTAAAGAAATATACCAGTATTGGACCAGAGAAATAAAGTAGATAGGAACTTCATCATTACACACAGATCTAAGATCAGGGGAAAATCCAGTCTTCAGACCAGGATAAAGCAAGCTAATGGGTTATAAAACAAGCTAGTGGGTTCTATCCACCAAATTAGGCCCATCTCCACCTTCTAGACCTCTTATTTTCAGAGTCTCTGCTCTTGATTCAGACTTTGCTATGCCGCTTCATCTCTCAGCTCCCAAGGCTGTGAGAAATATGTATTTTGTAGCACGTCATTGTTATATTACCTGATGGTGAGAGGGCTGGACCCAGATGGAGTCTTTGGATTGGCCCATTTAAATAAGGTTACCTGAAAACCAAATGCCTTCTTTGGATTCTTGCTTGAAGTCCCTGTAAGAGAAAGACATTACTCCATGTCTGTATTGCCTAGTAGATTTACCTGGCTAAAACTTTACTGATTATTGTGTGCAATTTTATTTGTAAAGAGTGCCATAGAAGCTGGGCAATATAGGGAGACCCTGTCTCTACAAAAAAATAAATTAGCCAGGAATGATGGCATGTGTCTGTGGTCGCAGCTGCTCAGGAGGCTGAGGTGGGAGGATTGCTTGAGCCCAGGAGGTCGAGGCTACAGTGAGCCATTATCATACTACTGCCCTCCAGCCTGGGCAACAGAGCAAGACCCTGTCAAAAAAAAAAAAAAAAAGTGTGCCACAGGTCACTCAAGCTTTGAGTCTCAGTTGTTTAGTCTGCTTTTTGGGGTGGTTGAGGTAATTTGGCCTTGAGATGCCTAATAATACATTAGGCATATAATAATACATAGCATCTTGTGGTTTTGGCTTAATTACAGGATTCAGAGTGTTAATCTAATGAAATGAAATAAATTAGCTGAGTATCTTAAGTCCACAATAATTGCTTAAACTTTGACATTTCTGTAACAGATTCACATTGAGAAGTATTTAAATGTTGTAAACCAGAATGTATTAACGACTTCTGTTAATGATGAGAGCTTCTATACTCCCCAGGCTTCCAAATGGTAAGTAAAATGGCCATTTAGAGCCCGAAGTAAATAAAATTGACAAGTTTTCTCACTCAAGTGAGGTGACTATAAATATAGGCAAAATTTTCTTGGCTTTGTTCACGTCCTTTCTATTAATTTCAGTAGAGATTTTGCATAAGAAGTTAGTGGTAGATCAAGTACAGTGAACATTGTTGAGGTGGGGGATACATTAAAAACAAAACTTCACCACTAGCCATATATACATGGAACAGAATTGCACTTATACCCCTCAATTTTATGCAAATTAAAAAAAGTAAGTTAATGGTGGAATTTGGGCTTCAATGAAGTATATTATAGATTATTTTTATTGAGTTCTAATACTTGACACTATAATAATTATTTCAGTGTCGTAGGTTTTGCTGTTACTCTTTGTTGTTGTTTTATAGTGAAAGGTATCTAAAATTTAACTTTTAAAGGAAACATTTTAATGTAAATCAGTTTTCACACTATTTAGATCACATGGTACTTTATGGTTTCCAGAATGTTTTATGTGCTTGATTATACAGATAATTTTGGTATCCAGGGTAAATAAAACAAGAATAAAACTCGCTTGAAATATCTGTTATGTGCATCCTAAGAGATGATTTATTAAAATTAGAATTGAGTTAAAAATAAATGGCCTTGCCTTACCTTCAGACTTTTTACGTACAGGCCTCCTGAATTTGAATGAATGTCGATTAAGCTTTTATACTAAGGTTAAAAATCCTCTAGCCCTTATTTGTGTTTTATATATGTACTCAGCATAAATGAATAATATCAGGCAGTGAAGTAAAGTTTCATAAACAGTGCACGAGAAGTCAGGGAAAGCTGTAGTCATAGCCAAGTCAGTACTGGGGAGCAGAGCTTTGGGTGTACTTTGGACCTGTCTCCCTTTCTCTACATGAAGGCGATGCCACAGGCATCCATCATCCTTTGGTAGAGGCAGCCCTTTCCTAGTCTCCCTATTTTCACCTGGACCTCCTTGCAGACATAAACGTCTGTCATCTCTGCATTCATCACAGTTTCATCCCTACTGCCTACAAGACACTTGTATTAGTTATCTATTGTATAAGAAATCACTCATGTAATGGCTTAGGAGAACAAATACTTTTCATGGATCAGGAATCTGGGCACAGCTGAGCTAAGTGCCTCTGGCTCAGGGTCTCTCACAAGGCTGCAATTTAAGTATAACTGGACAATCTCATCTGAAAATTTTGCTTCCAAGCTCACTCATAGAGTTACTGGCAGACCTTGGTTCCTCACTATGTGGGTCTCTCTTAGGCTGCCTGAGTATTTCTACAACATGGCAGCTGGTAACCCAAAAGAGATCCAAAGAGTGGAAAAGAGGGCCCTAGATGGAAGCCACAGTCCTTTTGTAACCAAATCTCATAAGTGGTATCACTTCTACTCTGTCCTGTTGTAAGAAGTGAGCCAGTAGGTTTAGCCCACATTCAAGGAGAAGGGATTATACAAGGGCACGAATACGAGGGAGTGGGGATCTTTGGGGGCCATCTAGGAGGCCAAATGCCACTGTACTCTTCTGTTTATCTTAATGATCCAGCTTTGGTCTCGGTCTCTCTCTCTTCTCTCCTTCCATCCCCCCCCCCAACCTATGTGTGCATATATATACATATATATGTGTATGTGTGTGTATGTATATATATACACACACAAATACACATGCATATATTGGCCTCCCAAAGTGCTGGGATTATAGGTGTGAGCCACCATGCCTAGCCCCTCTTCTTTATTAAGCTTTTCCTCAACTCTTCAAATGATTTCTGAATTTATAGTATTCATACTATACAACTTATTTGGCATACATCATTTACTACCTTATATTGGTAGTTACTTCTTCATTGCTCTTGAGGACAGTGACAAAGTCTCATATATCTCAGTAGTCCCAGTTTACCATAGTGTCTTGTACATGGTAGGGCCTTAATAAATGTTTGTGATAATACTTTATCCTTTCCATGGATAATATATGAAATATGTTTATATTATCTTATTTGATCTTTAAAATAAGTATGTCATTGGCTCAATAAGTATTACCCTCATCTTATAAATATGTAAAAATGAGGTCATAGAAGTTAAAAAACTTGACCAAAATCTGAGAGTTGGTGAAGAGAATGGACATTAGAACCAAAATTTCCTCAGCTTGCAAAGTTCTTTTCACTGATTGAAATCTTCTTTGTATATATTAGAATAATTAGCCAAAGTAAAAGCATTAAACACTGAGGTACAGAGACAGTAATGAACTATGTATGATTCAGTACCCTCATATTTCTTAAAATGCTGGAAAGAATTATAAGTCACTTCTGCCTTACTGGCAGATTTTTGGCACGTGATCTTAAATGAGGGGAGTAGGAGAAATGTCATTTCAGAATGCTGAGCTTGAGATGGGAACCTGGAGAAGCAGAAAGGTCTGAATATCCAAAAGATGTGGACATGATGATGCAGGAACACTTATCTGTCATCGTTACTTCTTTGTAGTATCAACACATTGACCCTCCAGAACTCCATAAACTTCTGGGTGAATCTAAAATACTGTTTTCTTTGCTTCTCCCTTATCCTTACTTTGGCATCCTGAATTAGACCATCTTTTCTGCCCACATTTAATTCAAGTCAAGAAGTATCAAATGAATTTGTACTATGTGCTAGCACCATGGCTAGTGCTTTTCGGAATTCAAAAGAAGGTCATTACCTTGAGAACTCTAGCATCAAGTCAGACAAACTCAGTGCAAATTATGGTGCATGGTGGCACATGAGTAAAAGGTGATGTAAGTCTGTCAGGAGATCACCATGGCATGTGTATACCTATGTAACAAACCTGCATGTTCTGCACATGAACCCCAGAACTTAAAGTATAATTTTAAAAAAGTGCTAGTTCATACTAATTAAACACTTTAGTTTGTGGTTATTTATATCTTAAATTTTTAAATTTAGAACTAAAACTTTGACTTGAAAATAGGTTAATATACATCATCTTTTAAAACAATCTATAGGGAAAATAATAAAAGGGATTCTTGGAGAAGAAAATATTAAAGGTTACCTTACCAACTTAAAATATTGGCTCTTAGTTTGAATTCAAGAGAGCCAAGGAAGGCAAAGTGCAGTGCCTATAGTTGGCAGCCAAGAGGTCTATAGCAGGTGGGGAAGGTGTGTCATCAAAGGATCAAGCATACAAGCAGCAAGAAAGGAAGACTCAGAATGAAAGGGGTGGGGAAAAGCAAACGAGAAGAGCTGTCACCAATTCTAGTGAAATAATCTAATACTCAAGTTCTGCTGTCTCTGTCTTTCTCTTTATCCTCTCATCTTGACAGAGAACCAGGAGTCTGGACTTAGATTTTCAAGTTATGATAGCTGAAAAGAGCTCCCTAGGTAGTAATTGTAGCTACAGAGAACACAACAGAAAGTATCTGGCAGAAATCTTTTCTTAGACAGTTGCCTTTCGCCAAGAAGTGTCCTTGCTCCTTACTAGGGTCTGGAAGAGCGAAGGAAGACATTGACTAGGGCATGGAGTTAGTTCCCAGAACTGGTACTTGGATCATATCATTCCTGTTCAGTACAAAAGTATAATCACTGGCCTTCTTACCAGGAAGATGGGAAGCCTGTCAAGTTTGTATGGGCCCTACAAACCTGGAGGAGTGGCAAGAGCATCTCTTAGAACCAGCTGAGAATGTGTAGGGCAAAAGTGGCATGCCATCAGAAATGAAATGAGATGAGACAAGGTTAAAAAAAAACTTGGGAAAAGTCCACACTGGGTCTTCACAGTAAACAAGCAGGTCCCGAGAGTCAAAATGAAAGTCATAGGGTATAATTCAGGGAAGAATAGAAGCAACAGCAGTAGATGGGAATAGATACAAACAGGAGAATCTTGGAGATGGGAGACTATGGCCCGTGGCTGACATTTTCTCTGCTCCCAGTCATACCTGATTCTGTACTTGCTCCAAGACGCTGTCATAAATAGACTTGGCTTCAGGGTCTGGCATGGACTGCTAGGAGATTATATACAAAGCAGGTTACAGAGCCCAGAATTTCTTCAAGTTCTGATGCCTACAAGGAGATAGGACAATTCATTGCATTTTTCTTCTATGGTTCCTTAGCAAAACCTGTAGAATATCCAAGTAGGAAGGTGTTTTCCATTTACCAATGGCATGACTTACTGAAGAGTGGGCTGCTTAGTCACAAGCTTGATCGGGAATCAAAGAGGAGACTTAACTTTCTCTAAGTTTTGAATTGGGACAGAAGCAGGACCTGGCCTTTTATTGCACATAGCCATCAGTCAAATAATTTGGACATATATTCATAATATGTGTATATTTATTTATAAATTATATATTTTATATATAGTGAATACGTTATAAAATACAAACATAAATTTTTTAGTAAGATAAAGATGAAATAAGTATTAAAAAAAATTTTTTTTGAGATGGAATTTCGCTCTTGTTGCCTAGGCTGGAATGCAATGGCACAATCTCAGCTCACTGCAACCTCTGCCTACCAGGTTCAAGCAATTCTCCTGCCTCAGCCTCCCAAATAGCTGTGATTACAGGCATGTGCCACCATGCCCGGCTAATTTTGTATTTTTATTAGGGATGGGGTTTCTCCATGTTGGTCAGGCTGGTCTCAAACTCTTGAACTCAAGTGATCCACCTGCCTCAGCCTCCCAAAGTGCTGGGATTACAGGCGTGAGCCACCATGCCCAGCCAGATTTTTTTAAAAGTATGAACAGCACAAAACTTCTAATTCTTGCTAATAGTGTTCATTAATTATAATGTTCTGGTTTCTTAATGTTGTTAATTATGATGGTTTTATACTGGCTGTGATTAATATCTTAAGACATCATACTCTATACTTAGGTTCAGCATTGATGATAGGTATAAGTCTATAATTTCGGTTATTCTTCTGGATAATTTTTAAGTTTTGAGTTTTTTTTTGGCTGACTTTTCTTAAGTTGGATTGAATCATCATTTTTACTTTCTAATATGGGTGAAGGAAAAAAAGCTCATGCTAAGAGTAAAAACGTCAGCTCTGTCATTTTCTTGTTCATGGATCCTTATTATTTTCAAAATACATTGTGCTTTTTGCAGAAAGCCTTAAGACACATCCATTTTTTCAGTCTTAGCACACTTGAAATTAAATAACACAATTCATAAACCCACTGCATGAGTAAACTGCAGTCCATTCTAATGCTCTGAGAGCAAATGCACCAGTACTGGTCCATTGTTTTGTGATTTGGAGCTTCCACTCTCAGGATGCCTCCAGAGCTGCAAGAGACATTACCACATGGGGGATCAAGTGACAAGCTGAATATTGAATGGTAGTACAAAGTAATTTCTTATTTATTTCTTTTTTAATGTAAATAGAAGTTCTTATACTTTCCTCACATGACCAATGGCATCAATCTTATGTATCCCCTGGGCTGTGGGTGCCGTATTTGAGAGACAACAGGTCTAGAGCGATGGTTCTCAAACTTTTGTTTGCAGTTTTCTTTCACTGGCTCCCGGGGGGGGTGTCCTAGAATCTGCATTTTAATGAACGTTCTTGATATTTCTAATGCAGATGATTTGTGCTTGGAATCTCTGGGATGAGTATCACTGCCTGGAATTAATATTTTTTTTTGGCCACGTAGAGGGCCTAACTCTGTATGATCAAAAGCTTGGTCCTGGACATTCTGCTACCCGGTTGATATGAAGGATTGGAGTGCCTCTCGCACTGGAATTGAACCCAGAACTGGGACCTAGCAGTCAGGCTAGCAGGAACTGCCAATGTCTGCTCAAACTGTGAGGCTGATGGAGTGTCAGAGGCCAAAAGTCCCAGGGCAGAACTCCTTCTGAGAGAGAGGCATATAATGACTGCAGATCTCTGTTTGTTCCTATGACAGCAGAGCGCAGATCCTATGAGTAACTGAGAATCAACACTGTTCAGATATGAGGCTTCACTCTATCTATGGAAACCCAGGAAATCAGGAGAGTTTATTCCAAATGAATACTATTCCTAGACACACCTTTAAAAAGAATTTAGAACGGATATGTAATAATGATCATCTTCGTTGTCATCCTTATCATGATCTTCATCATCAGTATTTTCATGACACTTCACAGTTTGCAAAGGACTTTCTTTAAACTTACAAGGTAAATATTGACTCTTTCTTTTTAAAGATGAGGAAACTGAGACTCAGAGAGGTTGTGTAAACCAGTCCTAGATCATATGCATAATCAATGATAAGGCTCGAGTCCTAATCAAATATTTGCAATCTAGCACTCTTCTGCTCCATAACTGCCTGAAAATCAGAAAGCCTGATTTTCACAAAAGATACTTTTCCTTTTTAGCCAGCATTGCTCAAGGGAAAATCTGGTAGTTTTGTCTGGTAGAGACCAGTAGGTACACAAAATGATGATAATGAATGCCAGCAAATGCAAGATTCTCCTAGCGGTAATCTTGAAACAATGATAAGGACATTATCACAAGTAGCCTATTTTCTCCAAAGAGCTCTAAGTGCTTTTGTATTGTTTTCAAAATAGGTTTCACTGTTATCAGCACTTTGTCGATTTTTCTTTTATGTCAAAGGATAGTTCCTCCTCTTACTATTGCTGGCTTTCACAGATTTTATTGCTTGTGATATCTGCTCACACTGTTCTTAACGACCATGCTTTGGTTATTGACACTAGGAGGGTGACTGCCATCTGTACCAGCAGTATCAGAACTGCACAGAAATCTTCATTTTATGCTTGCTCTGTTGCACTGGTATTTAGGGAAAAAAAAGAAAACAAACAAGAACAAAGCAAGTAATAGTGAAAAAAGGTGAGAGGAAGAGGTTTTTGTTAAATGGTGAGTGTAGATTAGAAGGTACATTGTCATTCAGTTATTGAAACACCATGGATCCTATCTATTCTGGGTTGTTCCAGTGCAGTTATATATGATATGACTACATTCTAGTCACAGACAGAGAGAGAGATAAAGCATGTATAACAAGATGTTAACACTTGGTAATCTATGTGAGGGGCATTTGCATGCTCACTGTTCTTTACACTGTACATCCAGTTTGAAATTTTTTAAAGCAAAAAATAAACTGTTAAAACAGAATTATAAAACATAACAAAAAGCTGGAAAAACATTTGCAACAGATAGGACACAAAAATTGCTAAGATTCTTAAATACAAAATACACTTGTGCAAAAAAACCGAACACTTGATATAGACAGAAGGGCATCGACAGACCACTCACAGAGAGAAATGCAAATAAGCAGTAAGCAAGTGAAAAGTGTTTAATGCCACTGGTAACTGATGAAACACAAATGAAACAAAAATGTTTAATCTTACAGATAAACCAGAGAAATGCAAATCAAACAATATGTTACTATTTTTTTCTTTAAAAATAAGCAGAACAGATAATTTAAACCACCAAAATACTCAGTGCTGATGAAGATACAGCAAAATGGGCATAATTTTATCCTTCTGGTGGAAGTGTAAATTAGCACAAAGTTCTTTCTTCATTCAATTTATTATTTTGTTGGTACATAATAGTTGTACATATCTTCAAGGTACATGTGATAATTTGATACATTTTTTTTTTTTGAGATGGAGTCTTGTTCTTGTTTCCCAGGCTGGAGTGCAATGGCGCGATCTCGGCTCACTGCAACCTCTGCCTCCTACCTCAGCCTCCCAAGTAGCTGGGATTGATACAGGCACCCACCACCACACCCAGTTAATTGTTTGTATTTTTTTTTTTTTAGTAGAAACAGGGTTTCACTGTGTTGGCCAGGCTGGTCTCGAACTCCTGACCTCAGGCAGTCCACTCGCCTTGGCCTCCCAAAGTGCTGAGATTACAAGCGTGAGCCACTGCGCCTGGCTGATACATTCTTATAATGTGTAAAGATCAAATCAGGGTAATTAAATTATCCATCACCTTAAATACTTATTTTTTCTTTAAGCTAGAAATATGCAAATTATTATAGTCTAGCTATTTTGAAATGTACAGTAGTGTTAATTATAGTCACTCTACTGATCTATAAAAACTAGGTTTTATTTCTTCTCTCTAACTGTATATTATACCCATTAATCAATCTCTCTTCAACCACCCCTTTCCCCTCTCCTCTTGCCCTCTGGTAACCACCAATCTACTCTCTATATTCATGAGATCCACTGTTTTTTTTTTTTTAGCTCCCACATGTGAGTGAGAACATGAGATATATTTGTCTTTCTGTACTTGATTTCACCCAACATAATGACTTCTAGTTCCATCCATGTTGCTATGGATGACAGGATTCCATTGTTTTTATGGCCAAATAATATTCCATTAGTGTATATATACCATGTTTTCTTTATCCATTCATCCATTTATGGGCACTTAAGTTGATTCCAAGTTTTATTATGAATAATGCTGCAGTAAACATAGGAATGCAAATCTCTCTTCAATATATTGATTACCTTTCTTTTGGATATATATCCAGTAGTGGAATGGCTGGTTCTTATGGTAATTCTAAATTTAGTTTCTTGAGAAACCTCCATACTGTTTTCCATAAGTGGGTATACTAATTTACACTCCCACCAACAGTGTATGAGGATTCCCCTTTTTCCACATCCTTGCTAGCATCAGATAAAAGCCATTCTAAGTGGGATGAGATGATACCTCATTGTGGTTTTGATTTGCATTTCTCTGATGATTAGTGATATTGAGCATTTTTTCCTGTACGTGTTGGCAATTTGTATGTCTTCTTTTGAGAAATATCTATTCAGATCTTTTCCTCGTTTTAAAATCAAGTTATTTGTCGTTTTGCTTTTGAGTGTTTTAAGCTCCTTGTATAGTCTGGTTGTTAATCCTCTGTTGGATAGATACCTTACAAATATCTTCTCCCATTCTGTGGTTTGTCCCTTTACTTTGTTGATTGTTTCCTTTGTTCAGAAGTTTTTTAGTTTGATGTAATTCCATTTGTCTGTTTTTGCTTTTGTTGTCTGTGCTTTTGAAGTCTTACACACTTTTTTTTTGCCTAGACCAGTGTCCTGGAGCATTTCCCTGATGTTTTCTTCTAGAAGTTTCACAGTTCCAGGTGTTAGATTTAAGTATTTAATCCATTTTGATTTGGTTTTTATGTATGGTGAGATACAGGGTCTAGTTTCATTTTCTGCCTATGGTCGTCTTGTGTCCCCAGCATCACTTATTGGAGAGACTGCCCTTACCCCATCGTATGCTCTGCCGCCTCCGCTGAAAACTGGTTGGCTGTAAATGTGTAGGTTTATATCTGATTTCTTTATTCTGTTTCATTTGTCTGTGTGTCTGTTTTTATGCCAGTACCATGCTGATTTGGTTACGATAGCTTTACTGAATATTTTGAAATCAGATAGTGTAATGCCTCCAACTTTGTTCTTTTTGCTCAGAATTGCTTTGGCTATTTGGGGTCTTTTGTATTTCCATATAAATTTTAGGATTGTTTTTTCTATTTTTGTGAAGAATGTCATTGGTACTTTGGTAGGGATTGCATTGAATCTATAGATTGCTTTGGGTAATATGCAAATTTTAACAATATTGATTCTTCCAACCCATGAACATGAAATATCTTTCCCTTTTTTTGTCCTCTTAAATTTCTTTCATCAGTGTTTTATATGGTTTTCTTTGTATGTATCTTTCACTTCTTATAGTTAAATTGATTCTTAGATATTTATGTATTCTTTGTAGTTATTGTAAATGGGATTGCTTTCTTGATTTCTATTTTAGATTGTTTGCTGTTAGCATACATAAATGCTACCAATTTTTGTATGTTAATTTTATATCTTGCAACTTTATTGAATTCATTAATCAGTTCTAACAATTTTTTGGTGATATCTTTAGGTTTTTCTAAATATAAGATCATGTTGTCTATGAACAAAGCTAATATCACTTCTTCCTTTCCAATCTGGATGCCTTTATTTCTTTCTTTGGCCAGGATTTGCAGTATTAGATGGAATAAAAGTTGTGAAAGTGGGCATTCTGGTCTTATTCCAGATCCTAGGGGAAACACATTCAGTTTCTCCCTGTTTAGTATGATGTTGGCTATGGGTTTGTCATATATGGCCTTTATTATTTTCAGGTATGTTCTTCTATCCCCGGTGTGCTGAAGGTTTTTTATCATAAAGGCATGCTGTGGTTTGTTTGGCTGCAAGTCTCATGTTGAATGTTGATCCCCAATGTTGGAGGTGGAGCCTGGTGGAAGGTGTTTGGATTGTGGGAGTGGATCCCTCATTAATGGATTCGTGCCATTCTCATGGGAACGAGTGAGTTCTACTCTTAGTCTCCATGAGAACTGGCTGTTGAAAAGAGACAGGCACCTCTTCCTCTCTTGCTGCTTCTCTCAGCATGCGATCTCTACATACTGGTTCCCCTTACCTTCTACTGTGAATGGAAGCAGCCTGAAGCCCTGACTAGAAGCAGATGCTAGCGCTATGTTTCTTTTATAGCCTGAAGAACCATGAGCCAAATAAACCTCTTTTAAAAAAAAAATTAACCCAGCTTCAGGTGTTCCTTTATAGCAACACAAACAGAGTAAGACAGGAATGTTGAATTTTATCAGATGTCTTTCAGCATTTATTGGAATGATCATATGGTTTTTTGTTCTTGGTTCTATTAGAGTGATGTATCACATTTATTGATTTAACTGTGTTGAACCATCCTTGTATCCCTGGCATGAATCTTACTTGATAATGGTGACAATCTTTTAAATGCATTGTTGAATTTGGTTTGCTAGGATTTTGTTGAGGATTTTTATATCTATATTTATGAGTGATATTGGCCTATAGTTTTCTTTTTGTGTTGTATCCTCATCTGGTTTTGTATCAGCATAATGCTGTCCTCATACAATGAGTTTGGAATTTCCCTCTCTTCATTTTTTTTTGTTTGTTTGTTTGTTTGGAAGAGTTTGAGTATAATTGTTGTTAGTTATTCTTTAAATGGTTGGTAGGTAGAAATCAGCAGTGAAGCCATCAAATCATTGGCTTTTCTTACACAGGAAACTTTTTATTATGGCTTTGATCTCTTTACTCTTTATTGTTTGCTGAGGCTGTTTCTTTATGGTTCAATCTTGGTAGGCTGTGAATGTCCAGGAATTGATCTATTCCTTCTAGGCTTTCCAAATTGTTGGGATATAGTTGTTCATAATAGTCTGTAATAATTCTTTATATTTCTGTTGTCTCAATTATTATGTCTCCCTTTTTGTTTCTGATTTTATTTATATGGGTTTTATCTCTTTTTTTCTTAGTCTAGCTAAAGGTTTGTTGATTGTGTTTATCTTCTAAAAAAAAAAACCACCTTGGCCAGGCACCAGTGGCTCATGCCTGTAATCTCACCACTTTGGGAGGCCGAGGTGGTTGGATCACCTGAGGTGAGGCGTTCGAGACCAGCCTGGCCAATATGGCAAACCCATCTCTACTAAAAATACAAAAAAAATTAGCCAGGCTTGGTGACATGTGCCTGTAATCCCAGCTGCTTGGGAGGCTGAGGCAGGAGAATCAGTTGAATCCAGGAGGCAGAGGTGGCAGTGGGCCAAGATTGTGCCATTGCATTCCAGCCTGGGCAACAAGAGCAAAACTCTGTCTCAAAAAAAAAAAACACCTTCTAATTTTGTTGATCTTCTATATGTTTTTGTGTCAATTTCATTTATTTCTGCTCTAGTAATATTTTTTTTTTGCCTTTTACTAATTTTGGGTTTGGTGTGTTCCTGCTTTTCTAATTCCTGGAGGTACATCATTAGGTTGTTTATTTGAACTTTTTATACTTTTTGATGTAGGCATTTATTTGTTGTAAACTTTCCTCTTAGGACTGCTTTTTCAGTGGCCAATAATTTTGGTATGTTGCATTTCCATTTTCATTTGTTTCAGGAAATTTTAAATTTTCTTCTTAATTTCTTTATTGACTGTCATTCAGAAGCATATTTTTTAGTTTCCAGGTGTTTCTGTAGTTTCCAAGCTTCCTCTTGTTATTGATTTCTAGTTTTATCCCATTGTAGTAAAAAAAAAAATCATAATATGATTTCTACTTTTTAAATTTTGTTGAGATGTGTTTTGTGGCCTAAGATATGATCCCTAAAAACGTTCTCTATTCTGGAGAATGTTCCATGTGCTAATGAAAAGAATGTATATTCTACAGCAGTTGGGTGAAATGTCCCATAAATATCAGTTAGGCCTACCTGGTCTCTAGTGTGTAGTTTAACTTTAAAGTTTTTGCTGATTTTCTGTCAGGATGAACTGTCCCTTACTGACAGTGGGGTGCTAAAGTCCCTTGCTATTATTGTATTACAATCTATCTCTCTCTTTAGCTCTATTAATGTTTGCCTTATATACTTGGGTGCTCCAATGTTGGGTCCATAGACACTTAAAATTAATGTAGCCATTTGCTGAGTTGACTCCTTTAATGATATCATGATCTTCTTTGATTCTTTTTATAGTCTTTGATTTGTAGTCCATGTTGTCTAAGTATAATTACTCCTGCTCTTTTTGAGTTTCCCGTTGCATAGAATATCAACTTCATGTCTTTACTTTCAGCCGGTCTTTATAGGTGAGGTGGGTTTCTTGCAGGCAACATATAGTTGAGTCTTGTTTCTTTTATCCATTCAGTCACACTAAGTTTTTTAACTGGAGAACTAAATCCATTTACATTCAGTCTTATTATTGATAAGTAAAGACTTACTATTACCATTTTTGTTGCTTGTTTCCTGGTTGTTTTATAAATCATATCTTCCTTTCTTACTGTCTTTCATTGTGATTAGATTATTTTTCTTTGGTAGTATGTTTTAATTTATTGTTATTTATTTATTTGTTTGTTTGTTTGAGATGGAGTCTCACTCTGTCACCCAGGCTGGAGTGCAGTGTCATGTTCTCAGCTCACTGCAACCTCTGCCTCCCAGGTTCAGGCAATTCTTGTGCCTAAGACTTCTAAGCAGCTGGTGTTACAGATGCCCACCACCATGCCTGGCTAATTTTTGTATTTTTAGTAGAGACAGAGTTTCACCATGTTAGCCAGGCTGGTCTCGAATTCCTGACCTCAAGTGATCTGCCCACTTCAGCCTCCTAAAGTGCTGGGATTACAGGTGTGAGCCACCATGCCTGGCCTAAGCCAGCATGCCCAGCCATTGCTTTTTATTCCTAATGTATCTATTATAGTTTTTTGCATTTGGGTTCCCATGAAGCTTATAAAAACATCTTCTAGGCCAGGCGTGGTGGCTCATGCCTGTAATCCCAGCACTTTGGGAGGCTGAGGTCGGTAGATCATGAGGTCAAGAGATTGAGACCATCCTGGCCAACATGGTGAAATCCCCGTCCCTACTAAAAATACAAAAATTAGCTGGGCTTGATGGCACACACCTGTAGTCCCAATTACTTGGGAGGCAGAGGCAGGAGAATTGCTTGAACCTGGGAGGCGGAGGTTGCAGTGAGCTGAGATCATGCCACTGTACTCCAGCTTGGTGACAGAGCAAGACTCTGTCTCAAAAAAAAATCTCGATATAATAAGTTATTTTAAAGAGATAATGTTATCTTAGATCACTAAAAAAGAACAGAAACAAAGAAAAAACTTTTTGAAAACTCTTTAAGTCCATCCCCTATACATTTTGACTTTTTTGGTCTCAACTTACATTGTTTTATATTGCCTATCTTTTAACAGGTTGGTGTAGCTATTACTGCTTTTAATATATTTATTTTATAGGCTTCATACTTGAGTTATGAGTAGGTGATACACCACAGAGTATTAGTGTATTCTGAGGTTGTGTATGTACTTAATTTTACCAGTGAGTTTTTTACCTTACAGTGTTTTCTTTTTGCACATTAGTGGTTTTTTTCTTTCAGATTGAATAACTCCCTTTAGCATTTGTTGCAACATGGGTCTGGTAGTGGTGAATTGGCTCAACGTTTGTTCGTCTGGGAAAGACTTTATCTTTGCATATTTGAAGGATAGCTCTGATGGATACAGTATTTGTGGATGACAGGTTTTTACTTTTAGCACTTTGAAAATGTTTTCCCACTCTCTTGGTTTGTATGATTTCCATTGAGAAGTCCTTTGCCAGATGAATTGGAGCTCCTTTATATGCTATTTCCTTCTTTTCTCTTGCTATTTTCAGGATCTTCTCTTTGTCCTTGACCTTTGAAAGTTTATTATATGTTGGGATGGTCTTAATTGAGTTGAATCTGCTTGGTGTTCTCTGCCCTTCCTATACCTGGATATTTATATCTTTTTAATGTTTTGGAAGTTTTATGTTATTGTTTCTTTAAGTAAGCTTTCTACCCTTTACTCTTCTTCAGCTCCCTCTTGAACATCAATAATTCTTAGATTTGGTCTTGAGAGAATTTTCTATATCTTGTAGGTGATCTTCATTCCTTTTTATATTTTTCTTCTCTGACTGTGTATTCTCAAACAGCCTGTCTTCAGACTCACTGATTCTTTCTTCTGCTTTATCCATTCTGCTGTTGAGATCCTCTAGTGAATTTTTAGTTCAGCAAATGCATTTCAAGATTTCTGTTTGGTTTTATTTTTATTGTTTCAATCTCTTTGTTAAATTTCTTTGATACATTTCTTAATTGATTTTCTGTGTTATCTTGGCGATCAATGAGCTTCCTTATAACTGCCATATTGTTTTTGGTCAGAGAGCTTGCATATCACCATCTCCTTAAGATCAGTAACTGGTTCCTTGCTTTGTTTATTTTGCGGAAGTCATGGTTCCTTGTTTGCTGTTGTGGATGTATGTCTGTTTCTTTGCATTAAAGGATTAGTTATCTATTCCAGCCTTCTCTCTCTGACTTGTTTTCTTATTGGATATGTTTGCTTTTTTTCTTTGTAATTTTTGAATATCTTTTTTCCCCCATTAGGTTGCTGTCTCCTTTTTGGCACTAGGTGGCACCTTAAGCTTGGGTTTGCCTTGAATCTAATAAGGGATCAGAGCGCTGGCTGTCCCAAATGGAAGAGGTCCCAAAGGGGATATTCTGGCAGTGTGGGCGGCTGGCTAAGGGTTTGTGCCAAGAGCACCTGTGGAACATACTTCCTACAGCATGGTAATGCACTCTGATTTGGTGTCTCCTTTGGCCTAGTTACAGAGCAGAATTTCTAGGGTTGGAATGGTTATCTCACCTCCCCACTTTGTCTCTCGCTTTCCTCAGGGTATTTGTCCCTTCGAGTACTCCTATACTTCCCATGGGTTGAAGTAAGGACAGGTATTTTGTCAGGAGCCCAAGGTGATAGGGAAGCTGGTTGTCAACTTTGATCACACTTTTTCTGTTGAAGAAACTATGAGTTGGTATGAGTCTGCATGGCACCAACATGCTTGGTGCAAGGCAGATTGTGGAAAGGGGAGTCACAGATATGGAAATTTATTTTCTTACCATCTGCTTGGAGTTTTTTTACTCCTCTATGGCCCTGGGCACTGTCTCATCCTCATCTTTGGGTTCTGGGATATTGCTGGTAATAATCTCGGCAATGTATGTTTGTTTTTAGTTTTCTGTTGGGGGAGCATGAAGCCAGCTTGCTTCTGTGCTGCCATTCTGGAACTGGAAGAGAGCATGACGTTCTTAAAAGCAATTTTTTAACATATATGAAAAAAATTTAAATTATTATTTTTGGCAGGATGTGGTGGCTCATGCCTGTAATCCCAGCACTTTGGGAGACTAAGGTGGGAGGCTCGTTTGAGTCCAGGTGTTTGAGATCAGCCTGGGCAACAAAGTGAAACCCCATCTCTACAAAAAAATTTTGGCTGGGCATGGCGGCTTACGCCTGTAATCTCAGCACTTTGGGAGGTTAAGGCAGGCAGATCATGAGGTCAGGAGATGGAGACCATCCTGGCCAACATAGTGAAACCCCATCTCTACTAAAAATACAAAAAAAAAAAATGAGCTGGGTGTGGTGTGTGTGCCTGTAGTCCCAGCTACATGGGAGGCTGAGGCAGGAGAATTGCTTGAACCTGGGAGGCGGAGGTTGCAGTGAGCCGAGATCACACCACTGCATTCCAGCCTGGTGGCAGAGCAAGACTCTGTCTCAAAATAAAATAAAATAAAAATTAGTTGAGTGTGGTGGCATGTACATGTAGTCCCAGGTACTCTGGAGGCTGAGGCAGGAGAATCGCCTGAGCCTAGGATATTGAGGCTTCAGTGAACTACAGTTGTGCCACTGCACTCCAGCCTGGATGACAGAGTGAGATCTTGTTTCAAATAAATAAATATGTTTTAATTTAGTAATTATAGCTGTAAGAATTATCTTAGGAAATAAGGAGAGATATACATTAATGTCTATATAAGTATCGAGTAATTGTGGCCAATACTTACACATTTTAGCATTGTATCTAATAGCAATAACTTTGGATATACCTTAAGTATCAACAGTAAAAGAATTATTAAATTCATTTTAAGACATCTATATGTGTGTTATATAGCTATTAAAACTGATACTGAAGAAATTTTAATGATATGGAAAATTTCTCACTGTATATGCTGAGGGAGAAAAAAGCAGGGTACAAAATTACATCTCAGTTCAATTATCAGTATCTAAATTCACTTCTAAACTCATCATCCATGAAAGTAAAAGGATTTAAGAAATGCACCAAGATATTTTCACTTCTGGGAAGACGGTGACATACTGTCTTCTATGCTTTCTGCTACGTACAACTAAAAATCTTGGAAATTATAAATAAAACAAACTTTAAAAGACTTTGAAAGATGGAGAGAAGAAGGCAGACCAGCTAAGGGCCTTAAGACACAAGGAACAGCATGGTGGTGAATTTCCTGGGTTTTCTTTTTGCCTCCTGTATCCCATATCAAACATATGTAATTTTCCTTTCCTCCAAAGAATTTCTTTGAACAGTTCTTGCAAGACAGATCTCTGACAACAAATTCTCTTAGTATTTATTTGTCTCAAGACATCTTTATCTCCCCTTCACTTTTGAAGGATAATTTTTGCAGGTTAGTGGGTTTTTTCTTTCCGCAGTTTAAATATTTCAATTCATTCTCTTCTTACTTGCATAATTTCTGAGAAAAAAGTGCAATATAATTCTTATCAAATAGGTAAGGTGTTTTTTTCTCTCTGTCTTCTTGCAAGATTTTCTATGTTTTTAGTTTTTCATATTTTAAATATGATATGTATATGTGTAGGGTTTTGTTGTTGTTTTTTGTTTTTTGGTTTTTTTTTTTTTTGCATTTATTCTGATCACTGTTCTATGAAATTCCTGGATCTGTAGTTTGGTGACTGTCATTAATTTTGGAAAATTATCAGCCATTATTACTCAAAATCAAATGTTTCTTTGGTTCCTTTGTCCCTTCTTTTTCTGGTATTCCTATTATGAGTATGTCACACTGTTTATAATTGTCCCACAGTTCTTGAATATTCTGTACTGTATTGTTCATTCTTTTTTCCTCTTTGCATTTCACTTTGAGGAGTTTATACTGACATTTCTTCAAGGTCACTGATTTTTTTTTATTGGCCATATTTAATGTATTAATAAGCCTATCAAAGACATTCTTCATTTCTTAAAACAATGCTTTTTATTTCTAGCATTTTCTCTTGATTCTTTCTTTTTTTTTTTTTTTTAGAATAAAAAGAATGAAAGAGAGAAAGGAAGAGGAAGAGATTTTAGAAAAAGAGAGAAAAGGAGAAAGAAGGAAACAGCAAAACAAAGAAAAAATGAAAGAGAAAGAGGAAGAGATTTTAGAAAAAGAGAGAAAAGGAGAAAGAAACTGCAAAAGAAAAAAATGAAAGAGAAAGAAAGAGGAAGAGATTTTAGAAAAAGAGAGAAAAGGAGAAAGAAAGACACAGCAAAAGAAAGAAAAAAATGAAAGAAAGAAAGAGGAAGAGAAAGAGGGAGAGAGAATGGGATTCTTGT
>CAUYQU010023882.1:0-54136 GCA_963574635.1 Cheracebus regulus
TATAATATATAATAATATATAATAATAATTATATTGTATAATATAATAATATATATAATATATTATACATATATTATATATGCATAATATACATGTATAATATATAATATATATAATTATATATATTATATATAATTGTTATGTATGATATATATATAACATGTATATAATATATATACATGACTTTTTTTAGTTACTTAAGTTTTAGGTTTTTATTATATATATAATATATATTATATAATATTATACAATAATATTGCTATTATATAATTATATTATATAATATATAATATTATGTATGTGTGTTTTAGGTTTTTATTATATATAATATATATTATATAATTATGTTATATAATATATAATATTATGTATGTGTATGTGTGTATATATATATATGTTATGTATGTGTATGTGCATATTTATATATAATTATATATATATAATTACATACATTATATATTATATGTACACATACATACATAATACACACATCCATATATAGACACACAGAAATGCAAAGTAAATAAGGCTCTTTCTAGAATCAAATAAGAATATTGGTACAAAATGTTTAATATGTGGGCTATAGTAAGCATCATATAAATGTGTTTTACATAAATGGTATACCTATAGATACACACACACATTTCTTTTGGTTAGTATAACACATTACCACAAACATATCTTCTTAAATAGTACAAGTTTACTCTTTATCATTCTGGTGGTCAGAAGTACAGAATTAGTCACAGTGAGCTAAAGTCAAAGTGTTGTCAGAATAAGTACTTCAGAATTCCAGTTCCTCCTGGTGGTTCTGAGGAGAGAATTTGTTTTCATTGTCTTTTTCAGTTTTATGTGCTGTGCTTACATTTTGGCTTGTGGCTGTTTTCTCTGTCTTCAAAATCTACATCTTTAAATTTCTCTTTATTCCCTTCATAATTGCCTCCTTTTGTATTTTACTACGAGCAGCAAGAATAAGTCAATCCATACCTTTAACACTTTGCTCAGAAAACTCCTTAGCTAAATATTCAAGTTAATCTCCTAGAAATTCCTAGAAAACAAGTTCACTGCTTCCAAAATATAATGGTAGGATAGCCATAGTAGCATAATCATGGACAATCCCACTCAAAAATCAAAAAAAGAAAAAGGGAGTTGGTTCTCTCAAGCAATTTTAAACTTCAGCAAGGCCACTCCATTATGTTTTAAGGACTGGAATTATCTTCTGTGACTTTAGGCTCATCCCTCTATGCCAGCAGTTCCACCCTCAGAGTCATTTTTCCTTAATGTTGCAGGAAAGCATATGTTTGCAGCTAATTGGTTTTATCAGCCTACTTCCTGCCTATAGAATTCTGGGAGTTTAGCCGCTTCATTTCATCTCCTCTCTCCTTTTAGAGTAAAATTAGCAATGTTTCTTCCGATATATCATTCTCAAATATCAGTGAGTCTTCTGTGTATGTCACAGGAATTCACTCCATTAGACAAGTGGGTTCTCCACAGCTTTTTCTGAATTATGTTTTTTCTAATTTTGGCTTTTCCAGAGATAGCTGAGAGGATCCATGAGTCAGACACCTAAGCTCCTCAAAGAGTCATAGGTGTGACTGAATACTGACTGTGAGCTTTTGTTACTTCTAAGAAATTAGCAAAAGGATGTCCAGATGGATTATTGGATTTTCCTCAGAGCATGCTTCTCTGACAGTAAATCCCATTATAGCATCTTTTACAGTCTAGATAAACTGAAAATTTCCAAAATCATCAATTCTGATTCTTATTTGCTTAATAGTTGTTCCCTCAATTTATCTCTTCCTCTTACATTTTACCATAAGTAGCAAAAAAGAAACTAAGCCTTGGCTTCAATACTTTGCCTGGAAATCTCAGTTATATATCCAAGTTCATCCCTTACAAGTATAGGACACAATGCAGGTAGGCTTTCTGCCTTATATAAAAAACGATTATCTTTACTTCTGTTTCCAATAGTATGTTGTTTTGTAAAATTTAAAGATTCTTTTGATGGCAAGACACAATACAGGGACACTCAAATAAAAGGCATAACTTTGGTTATTGATGGCTTGAAATGAGAGAAGGCTGCAGGAAGAGCCACAGGGGAAGTTGTAACTGGAGACAGGGTAATTGCAAGTTGGAGCTTTAGGGGAAAGTTTATGTACAGCAAGTGGAGTGACGTGTGCTAGGTTTCAAGGGCTCCCTGTTGATTGACTAATTTGAGTAATCTCTCCCTAGTTGCCTGGCATCTGGCTCTGAGGTGATTAAAGTTGATGCATAGCAGCTCATAATATGAGAGCTTGACAAGGGATGTGGTTACCATGTGGACTTAGGCAGCTCCTCAAGAAGAGGAACTACCCAGCCTCTAGCCAGGGCCTGGTTCTACAGTGGATACATATCAAAGTATCACTTTATACCCCGCAAATATATGTGATTATTGTTTGTAAATTAAAAATAAAATAAAGCTTAAAGACTGAATAAATACAGAAAAAAAAGAAGAAGAAAACCATGTTACACATGTTCCTCAAATCTTTCTAAGCCCTCACCCATGGAATTTAACATCCATAGTTCTACAAAAAGTCTATTAGAGACAATCAAGATTTTTTCTATGTTGCGTCCCGAAACTCCTCTAGCCTCTACCCATTACTCATTTCAAAGCCACTTCCACACACAAGTGTGTTCTACATCTGGCTTTTCTGCTTAGTATACATTGGACATCTCACCATAGCAGTAATATAGGTCTAGATCACTATTTTCTATATTCCATTGTGTGGCTGTGTGTCCTCACTTATTTATGGACACTCAAGTATTTCTTAGCTTTTCACTATTTCAAATAGTGCTACGATTGACATTTGGAAATTTGTTAATTATTTTCTTAAAATTCTACATTATTTTGATTAGTCAAGTTGTTATCTCATACTACCCTTAGATATCTTTTATCTAGTTCTTTTAAAATGTTCTTTGATAGGGTTTATCCCCCCAAATAGTGTATGTGTGTTACATTTCTTTTTAAATAATTCAGAATTCTGTTGTTCTTTGAAAATAGTATCTTAATTTCCATTTGTTTTCTAGTAGTTTCTCACCAATATAGAAGAACAGTTGTTTCTACATGTCAATCTTATAGCCAGCAACCTGGAGAACTCTCCTTTTAGTTTTAATAGTTTGCTGAATTTCACAGGTTTCTATGCAAAACATTAGAGTATGTGTAAACAATGTCTACTAAACTCTTCCTTCCGTAGTATATACTGCTCATTGTGGCCACCCCCCCGGTTGCTATGAATGCCACTGTTAATGGCTCACACAGACCACCTCCTCCATAGAATAGCCATTCAGTGATTAGAGGTGCTTCACCAGGACTTCCCTGGGAATTATGCCCTATCATTCCATGATGGCACACATCACGTGAGTGTCACTTAACTAAAGACAAAATAAACTTTGGGCAATTTATACTCCAGAGCTCTCCTTAAGATCATGCTGAGGCTACATTTCACATAAAATTGTGTTTCTCAACTTTTTTCCGATTATTTGTCCCCTAAAGAAACTTCATAGACAGTTTTTTTTTTTCCCTAATCATCCACTGCCATGAAATTTTGATGCCAAAATAGACCATCTATGTGTTTATTTGTGTATTGTGGTGCTTTGGAGGGCTACACACCAGTATAATATCTTTCACCTCCCAACAATTAATTTTCATTCCCTTGGGGGTGAGACTGTCCCACTGAAAATATATGATCTGAATTACATCACTGCTTAATTTACTTCCTTTCCTTTATCCTGCTTACCTCCCTCCCTCTAGGTTTCTTGTGAGAGCTCTTTTAATAAATCACTTTTTCCTTTTAATTGTTTGTTTCAGAGCATGGGTCTGAAGAATGTTAAGATAATTTTATTAGGTGAAAAATATTCTAATTGGGTACAATAAACCTATAATACAAGTTTAGAAAAACTGACATTTTAACAATATTCAGTCTTCTTGTCTAAAATTATGGTGCAATGCTTTTTTCTTGTAGTCAAGCATTCTTACATGTCCCTAAAATATTACATGCATTTCTTATTAAAATTATTCCTGTTTTACATTGGTTGTTAATGTGAAATTATTTTTTATTACCATTTTACTTTCTGACTATTATTTATCTTTATAAATATTTTCAAGAGTATATTTATATATTTTTATTTTTAAATTTAATTTAATTTAATATTAAGTTCCAGGAAATATGTGCAGGACATGCAGGTTTGTTACATAGATAAACATGTGCCAAGATGGTTTGCTGTACCTATCAATTCATCACCTAGGTGTTAAGCCCCACATACATAGCTATTTATCCTGGTGTTCTCCATCCCCCAAAACTATAACTAATAGTAAAAACACTGTATTTTCAAATAATGCCAAGAAAATAGAATTGATAACATCTTAAGAACAAATAATTTAAAACTAACAAAAAATGAATGGAAATAAAATCGAGATCTAAACACAAGCAGGCACCTAACAATGAAAAAATATGGCAGTGTATTAAAAAGGACATTATGAGGAATAAAAAATAAATAAACTGAGATCATAGTAGAGATGTTTCCCAACTTAATGATGGTCCAACCATCATCATCCTTAGTTTATGATGGAGCAAAACCTAGAAGAATTTAGTAGAAACTGTACTTTGAATTTTGAATGGTGATTATTTTTCCCCCGGGCTAGCAATATACAGTAGAATACTCTCTGGCACTGCTGGGCAGCAAGCAGTGGCAGCAGCAGTGAGCTATGGCCCTCAGTCAGCTTCAGGATCATGAGGGCAAACACAGAGACTCTACAGTGGACTGGTTGCCCGATAACTTCACCCAGCTATAGGCTAATATAAGTACTCTGAGAGCATTCAAAGTAGGCTAGACTAGGTTATGATGTTTGGTAATTTAGGTGTATTAAATGCATCTTCAATTTATGTTATTTCCAACTTGCAATGGGTTTATCTTGATGTAATGCCATTTTAAGTCAAAGAGTATCTATATTTCTTAAACTAAGCAGATGTGTAAGCTACATAAAGTTGTCCGAGAAGTAAACAATGGGTAAGATACTAGGTTATGTTAAAAAAGAAAAGGTCAAGGAAGAATCATTGAATAATTGTCTTTCTTTATTGTAGTATTATTACAAGTGCTAACTGGGCCCTTGTAATAACACTGCATTGTTGGAAGAGAAGGTTTCTACCAATAATAATAATATTAGGTTGGTGCAAAAGTTTTTGCATTGTTGAAATTTGCTGTTTGATACTGGAATACATTCTTAAATGTGGTTATGTTACACATCACTTTAATGCACATTTCTCACTTTATGGGTTTTTTTTGGCTAATGACTTATTACTTCTTGTTTATTTTATGTTTATTTTAGATTATGGAAATGATATTGAACAAAAAGAAAATTCGAGCCATCTTCTTATTCAAGTTCAAAATGCATCGTAAAGCAGTAGAGACAGCTCACAACATCAACAACGCATTTGACCCAGGAACTGCTAACAAATCTCTAGTGCAGTGGTGGTCCATGAAGTTTTGCAAAGGAGACAAGAGCTTTGAAAATGAGGAGCATAGTGGCTGGCCATTGGAAGTTGACAAAGACCAATTGAGAGCAATCATCGAAGTCGATCCTCTTACAACTACGTGAGAAGTTGCTGAAGAACTCAAAGTCGACTATTCTATCATCATTCGGCATTTGAAGCAAATCGGAAAGGTGAAAAAGCAAGATAACTGGGTGCCTCATGAGCTGAGCAAAAATAAAGAAAAATAATTTTGAAGTGTCGTCTTCTCTTATTCTATGAAATAATGATGAACCGTTTCTCAGATTGTGATATGCAACAAAAAGTGGATTTTATACAACCATCGACAACCAGCTCAGCGGTTGGACCGAGAAGAAGCTCCAAAGCACTTCCCAAAGCCACACTTGCACCAAAAAAGGGCATGGTCACTGTTTGGTGGTCTGCTGCAGGTCTGATCCACTACAGCTTTCTGAATCCTGGTGAAATCATGACATCTAAGAAGTATGCTCAGATAGTCGATGAGATGCACCGAAAACTGCAATGCCTGCAGCTGGCACTGGTCAACAGAAAAAGGCCCTATTCTTCTCCATGGCAATGTCCAGCCGCATATCACACAACCAACACTTCAAAAGGTGAACAAATTGGGCTACAAAGTTTTGCCTCATCTGCCACATTCTCCTGACTTCTCATCAACTACCACTTCTTCATGCATCTCAACAACTTTTTGCAGGGAAAACGTTTCCACAACCAGCAAGATGCAAAAAATGCTAAGAGTTTGTCAAATCTTGAAGTATAAATTTTTATGCTACAGGAATAAACAAATTTATTTTTTATTGGTAAAAATATGTTGATTGCAATGGTTTCTATGTTGATTAATAAAGATGTGTTTGAGCCCAGTTGTAATAATTTAAAATTCAGAGCCTGAAAGCATGATTACTTATGCACCAACTTCTTTTATAGAAGTGTGTTTTCTTTTATCACCTATTTAGAATTATCAAATCATACATTGTTGGAGCTGGCTGACAACTTAAGAGATTTCCTAGTTTGCCTTCTTCATTTAAAAAATAAAGAAGTTAAGCTCCAAGTAGGCTAAATTGATCTTTAATTAGGTGAAATTATTTTCCCTGTGATTTCCCTTCTTCAGGTGAAGCCATCAGAACTCATTCAAGCTAGAAATCTGAGTCATTTTTAACTTACTCTTCCTTTTTAATCTCATACCCAATCAGTGAGCCACATGGTATTTAGTTTTATATCCTACACATCTCACTAACCCATAGACACTAAGGTAGTTTAGGTCTTCATCATTGCCTCCACTCTTTCATACCACCAATATTCTTGTGCATCTTCTGCCAGCTACATACTGCACCAAATGCTGAAAATATGACAGTAATATTCTGTTTGTGGCTCCCTTGGGTTCCCACTTCCTCCTTATTTTAATCTGTCTTTAATACATTTATTGGAGACTGTCTTATAGAACACAAATCTTATTATGATTTCCCTTGTTCAAAATTCTTTAGCAGCTTTCTGTTACCATGTGAGATTAACATTAAGTCCGTTGGTCTTTCTCAGAGTGATTCTTACCTTTATTTCAGGCTCCTTTCTTGCTCATGTTCAAGCTTTGGGTCTACCATTCCACAGATCTCCACGCCACACAGAGGTACTAAGTTTTATCTAACTGTAACAGGCACGTTCATTCTGTAAATGTAGAATGTTAACCTTCCTTTTTCTAGCTCATTTGGGGGAAAGTGAGGATGTTATATGTCTGATCCTGAGTCATCTCCTTGTTTGTTGCTGCCACATGAAATATGTTTTCTCCCCTGCTTTCAGCTCTAACTCTGGTCATCATTTACCCTACAGCTGGGCACCACCTTATACTCCAAGATGCTTGGTTCTTCAATATAGTACTGCAGCAGCAGTGCTAGCTACAGTGAAAGGTGATATGGGGAGGATACTTCTTTTATGGACCCATCCCTTAAATCTCCATAAGAATCATTGCAAAAAATAAGATTTTATGTATGTAACACATTTTATTACAGTATTGATAATTAGAGAAATTAAAATAAATGTAAACCAAACAACTTTAGATGCCAGTAAAATTGTTCCTAGTATTCAAAGAAAAAAATGAATAATAATCAATGCCCTTGTTCTTAGCCTTAATAATAGAAAACTTAAGAAATGCTTTGGCACATCATGTATATTCTTCAAGATTGCCATGATAGTGTAGGGTACTAATGTGCCTCTTAATTTTTTTCTGTAGTTTTGGAATGAATAACTCTTAAAACACACATATGTACATATACAAATATACAAGCCCTTTATGAGGACATTAAAAATTAATGGTCTGAAACTACCTTAAGAAATTTTTTTCTATATACAAAAATGCTTGAACTGTTATCCCTGGCCACACTGTATGTAGAGCTGAATATTCTAATGAAGAGCAAATTTACTTTATTTTTGTAGGTCCTAGAAAATACCCAAAAGATTACTGGATTTTTTTAAAGTGGACTGTTCAAATACCTTGACAAACAAAACAATTTATATATTGCTCCTGTCTGGAAAATAAAAATCCACTCAAATAGTTGGACATATGAGTTTTAGAGAAGAAAGGAAATTACTCTTTTAAAACGTATAGTTTTAAACGTTTTCATATACTCTTTCTCTTGCTAAAAATGTTCCAGTTGAAATGTCTTCTCTCTGATTCCTCCCTTACTCCCCTGTGCATTTACCTGATTGTCCCTCCTACATTTCTCATGAAAATCTGCACTTAACTTTACTATAAATCACCACATCTCATCATATTTATTTATATCTTTCTCACCAGTGAGCTCCTGTGGAGGCAAAAAAATAAGATTTTATTCATCTGTGTCTTCTAGTACTTACTGATAGTAGGCGTTCAATAAATATTTTGTAAATAAATTAGAGAAGAAATACATTCCTAAAATTATACAAATTCGTGACCAGATAGATAACAAAACTAAGAATTTATGACTCCTACTCTAGTATTTTCCATAATCATATAATTTGGTCTATAAATTGTAGTTAATTCCCAAATTGCAGGCTAGACATCCAAGAAGTTTAATGAATTTTTTAAGATCACATTTATAATGTCAAAAATGCCATTATTTCAGTCAGGATCAATTAGGTTATGCTGCAGTAATAATCTCAAAATTTCTAAGGACTGAAAAAATGAAGATTTTCTTATTGCTCCTGCTACCAGTCCACCAAGGTAAGAAGAGGCTATCAATATTGCCATTGAGAGAGAGGTTGATGGGGCAGCCATAGTCTTGAACATTGGGTGCATGTTCAAGTAGAAAAAAGGGAAAGAAGTATTCTGAAGAGTGTCCACCAGCAATTAACTTCTCTGGTCTGGAAGATATTACTTCCACTTACTACTCATTACAGGATCCCCAGTCAACAACAAGGAGATTGGAAAGTATAATTCTACCATGTTTCCAGACGGGAAAAGAACTGGAGATAATAATTGTTTAGCAAATATTTTCCTTAAAAATGCAAGCTGATCGAACCTAAAGTACAATTTAAAAAAAATGCAAGCTGGTCAAGACTAATACAGAGACTTACATATAGTAAGTATATCAGAGATATTTGCTAAATCGAATATAATTTTTATTTCTAGTCCAATATTCTTTCTACTAGGCAGTTGTGGGATACATTCATTTCAGAAAAGATACTAAGGATGTGGGTATTTTTATTTTAAGCTAATTCAGATAAAATAAAATAAATGTGAAACTATTCAAGGAATTATATATCTTAGCTTTAGACCAAGAGATTTTGATGAAAAATAGCTGTCTTTAGCTACACAGAAGGTGATAATAAGAAAAACCATGACGAAGGTTGTTCACAGATTGTTGAATACAGAGAAATAAACTTAAAGGTCAATAAAAAGTTAAATGGGGTGATTCTCATAAGTGCCATATAAAAGCAGCATGACCCCTTCCTCCCCTAGAAAGGGCTTTGGGCAGGAAAGCCCAAAATTCTAGGCTAATTCATTCCTAATTATCAATGTAACCTCAACTCTTCTGTAGGCATATATCTTGCTATATAAAATGAAAATGTGGAGTAATGTATAAGACTCCTTACAATTTAAAATTATGTGAGCTATGTGAGTTAACTTGTCATAACTCAGATTAGGAATAACTTCTGTAATAGTTATGGTGGCAGTAACTGCTGCAGTGAATACTCCCCAAAATATCAATCACATAAAATAATAGAATTCTATTTTTCACCCACCTAACAATGTTCCTATTTTTCCACATGGTGATTCATTGACCCAGGCTTCTCCATCTATTGGCTCTGTCATTCACAGGAACTTCAGAGTCCTCTGCTTCTAGTGGGAAAAAAAGGAGAATGAAGAAACCTAAACCATAAGTGGCACACATCATTTCTGCTTAGCTTTTTTTGGGAGAATTTCTCACTGGTGAGAGCACATTACTGCAGCTTTATACAAAGGAGGCTGGAGAAATGTAGTCCCTGTCTGGAGATTCCTCTCCCAACACTAACTTCACACTGTGGAAGTAGAGACTTGAGTTTTTTGGAGAACATCTAACCCCCGACATGTATTCTCAAGTCCTTCTTGATCGCCACCTCCCTCCATCAAAGAATTTTTCACTGCTCTATGTTGTTTCCCCTATGCTCAGACAGAATGCTATCCTGAGGTCTGCATTAGTTGGTTTCCTTAGGTAACAAAAATTCAACAGCAGAGACAGCTTTTATTTTAGCCTTGTACCTTCCAGCATGTAGCCCTGTTCCAGGATATAACAATTATTTTGTAATATATATAATATATATATATTATATATATGTATATATATATTTAGTATATAAAATTTAGTATTTAATATATATAAATATATATATATACACACACATCCCCAATGTACAAATGTAAACTAAATCTTCATCTGCTATAGTCCTAACTTCATTTTTTCTCACTTGACCTCTTAGAGTGTGTTTTTTCAATTTTCTAAAATGAAATGTATATACACATACATATACTAAATGAATTTTCTTAGAGCCCTCTCTGTCACTTTTGTGTTTTATTTCTGTATATTTGGGAAAATATTTTAATCTACAAGGACATTATTATAACATGTACTCTGCAATGCTATTGAGGACATTAGATGAGAAACATATATTACGTGTTTAAATATAAATGACGTTTCCCAGACCATCACTCTCCACCTGATACCACAGCCTCTTCACAAGTAGGAGATGGAGAGAAAGCTTATTTTTGAAATCCTAATGTTAGAGACAGGAATTGAAATATGCCCACATTCCCCCAACTTATGTCCATAGACCTTGCTGTTGTTGCTGTTTTAGTCAGAAAGGTATGTCATCATAGTACTTCCAGAAAGATAGAAGAATTAGATTTTGTAAACTTACAAGTAAAGACATAAGTGCACCCTAAAAAGCAGCATTTAGACTTCATAGGAAAACACCTGGGAAGATTTTGTCCATGAGCAGCAATGAAATATTTTGAGAAATTTAACTTTTAGGTCTTATTCAGCCCAGTCAAATATATAAACATGTACATTTATTAAGCATTTACTTTGGCTTATTAACGTACGTTATTTAGGAAAAAATATCAAACCATGTTTTTCAGATTACCTGCATAACTCTTGAATGTTCTAGACTGGGTATGCAGTAAGATTCTTGGGGAGCATTTTTAACTATAACATTTGGGCCATTAAATGACCAGAGCCCTTTTCTAAACATTGCTTGAATTCCAATAAATGTTTATAGAATAAATGCAATAATCATTACAAAAATTTATTTAAATTCCTTAGACTTTTTAGCTATGACAATGTAGAATTTTAGCAGAACCCAGGGATCTTGGGAAACAAAGGTGTTAAAGAAATCTCCCCATCCTTTTGTGTCCCAGAAGATGGCTCACTACAAAGAAACAACCTTCCCTATGACTTATTTAGGGATGCATTCCTTGGTTTATCTATGACCAGTTCAGACAAAACCCTCCAAACTCCCATTCTGTGTTTCATTAATAGTTAACTGAACTGCTGGTCCTCACTGATCAATGAGAACAAAATGCTTGCTAAACGAACTTTGTTAAAGCATCTCTGTTTCCCCTAGGTCCTTGAACTTTGAAGCACCTTCAGAGTAAGCTGGCAGACAGCACCTTAACAGCAGCTCCTGAGAGCAGACTCATCTCAGTAACACACTTTCTTATATACTGTCCAATCTGCTGTTCACGCTTTCATCCCATTTCTCCACATCCAATTTTTTCTAGCCTTGTTTACTTCTTATTATAAAAGGAAAACTCTTTTTGTTTAACCTTTGAAAACTGGCAGATCTCATGATCTATTATAATAGTCACCCTCATTCTATCACAATAGTCCTTTCCTTTTTGCAATACTCCTTTTAAATATTTCTTTACCCTAATTCCAGATTTTTGCTTTATTTGGTACCTGCTTTGAAAGAGGATTATTCCCCCCACACACACACCCAATGTACAAATGTAAACTAAATCTCCATCTGCTGTAGTTCTAACTTTTTTTCTCATTTGACCTCTTAGAGAGTGTTTTTCTGATTTTCTAAAATGAAAATATTTATTAACATTCAAGTTGAATAAAAAAGGATATTTAGAGCCGATATCAAATAAACATGCTTTGCAAATAAGAGTTTCATGACTCTGTCTTGGGGCTTGGGGAGCATTTAAAGAAAAAACTGCCTTCTTGAATGTTAGGGGATACTCTGTTTTAGTTACAGTAACTGTCTTGCCATAAGCTTGAATATGTACTGCCATCTACTGGTAAATAATACAAAACCAAATTGAAACAAATGGCACTTATTTCTTGCAGTAAGTATGTGAACATATTAGTTGAAAAAATGGTCCTCTCAACAGACCTAATAACAAATGTTTATGTTCTATACGCATAATTTATTAATTCACCATGTTTAAGAATTCTTTTATCTTATGTTTTCTTAAATTTTTTTTGGTTTCTAAAATATTTTTAACTGATTCAGGGTTAAATATCTGAACAAGTCCAATTATTGTATTATGTTGAATAGGATGGTACAGTTCCCAACAATACAGAGCTTTGATGTGCAAACATGCAGTCTGCTGACCACACATTAGGTACCAGAATCATCTGGGAGCTTGTTAGGTATGCAGAATCTCAGACCTCTTCCCAGACCCTCTTAGAATCTGCACTTTAACAAGATGATTAGGCGATCGGTTTTCACATTAGAGGTTGAGAAGCCCTGGCATGAAGTATTGTATAGCATTGTACAGGCAAAAAACACTAGTCTGAAGTCTTAAAAATCAAAAACAAAGAACAAAGAAATTCATCATCCTGGAATCATTTTTTATTTTTCAATCTCGAAATGGACTTCATCCTGCAATTAAAATATTTTGAATCACTATAAGATCAATTGAAGCAGTTATGAAACAAATTATAATGAAAGACAATTAAGAAAAATACCCTAGAGCTAAATGTTAATATTATACATTTGTGCATATTGGAATTCATTTTTCTGTTCAGCATCATTGATGAGACTTTCCATAAGATTAATTACTGAGATAGCTATGCCAACGCCAGCAGTCTCCCAAGAAAGTCAAGAAACCGTCGAAGAAAAGACACAAAGAGTTAGAGTTAAGAGTAAAGTCAATGAGGAGTGCTAAACTTCATGCACATGCACACATGTACATAGATACACACACACACACACACACACACAGAGTCATCTCCCAATATCACAGACCACAGGAGCCAAAATTTAAAGGCTCCCTGGCTCTCTGCAGATCCTAGTCACTTGTATTAGAAAGAGACTCCATTGCTCAAGTGATTTTATTTAGTGTGCCAGAGGCCTCTTGTTTGAAAAACAAACACAGATAAAAGTGTACATTCAACCTAAAGGGCACAGTCTTTTTTTTTTTTTTTTTTTTTTTGAGACAGAGTGTCACTCCCAGGCTGGAGTGCAGTGGCGCGATCTCCACTCACTGTAACCTCTACCTCCCAGGTTCAAGCAATTCTCATGCCTCAGCCTCCTGAGTAGTTGGGACTTCAGGCATGCACTACCATGCCCAGCTATTTTTTGCATTATTTGTAGAGAAAGGGTTTCACCATGTTGGCCAGGATGATCTCCATCTCTTGACCTCCTGATCTGCCTGCCTCAGCCTCCCAATGTGCTGGGATTACAGGTGTGAGCCACCATGCCTGACCCAGTCTTCTTTTTTTTCAAGTTGTATATATTATCATTGTCTTTGAATTTATTGGGACCTTCATTATGATTAGCACACAGTCATTTTTTAAAAATGTTTCATGTGTGCTTGAAAATGGGCATTTTCTACTTCTTAGGTGCTATATAGATACATAAATCAAACTTGTTCATTGTTAACTATATTGTCCATATTGTCTACATCATGATTAATTTATTTCACTGTCCGATTGATTGGTAAAAGTACATTAATATCTCCCATTATAATGATAATTTTTTTTCTTTTCCAGTAGCTTTTGCTTCCCATATTTTAACACTACTTTACTAGACTGTTTATATTTTCCTAAGAAATTTATTATTTTATAATATATTGTGACCCTCTTTATTCTTAATAACATTCTTCACCTTAAATTCTGTATAATTTAACATGACCTGAAGTGAGCTAAACTTCGCAGGTTAAGGATTAGGAGTCCCCAGAGCAACTTTTAGTTCTGACCAGTTGGTGACAAATTAGAGTGCTTCAACAACCACTCTAAGGTTTTTTAATTCAAGAGAAAAATTCATAGAACTCACTAAAAGAAAGTGTATTACTTAAAGTTATAGTTTTAATGTATGAAAAAGATACAAATAGAAGAGATGTGTACAGTGAAGTTTCAGAGAGTTCCAAACACAAACTTGCATCATCTTCTCAGCATCAAAGTGTGATGATACTCAAGAGTATTGCCAACCAGGGAAAGTTCACTGAGCTCCAGTGTTCAGAGCTTTGTTTTGGTTTTTTGAAATCAGACTCTAAGTGTATAGACACACTTGATTGAATCACTGTCAATCTCCAGTTATTTCTCCCTTTCACAAAGGTTAGGCTAATATAAAAATATAAAGTTGACCTTTTCAGTATGGCCAAACCCAACCTGAGTCAACTACTTAGCATAAACTACCTAGGAGCTAACCATCAGTCACCTCACTGGTATAACTCTCTATCAAGCGTGGTCTAACAGGCTCACCATAACAAAGACACTTCAATTACTTGGAAAATTCAAAGGCTTAGAGACTACCTCCTAGGAGTCAAGACAAAGGCCAGCCCTCTCTTTGGGTAAAGTTAGTTCTTCACCACACAAGTACTAATATTGCCATCGTAACTTTGTTTTTATTATGAATGGCCCACAAAGTATAAAATAAGATAGTAAAAATATCCAAATATCTCAGTAACCACAGTAAATATAAACGTATGAAGCTCAGTATTAAAATTTGTCTTACTAAAACAATTCTTGCTATTTACAAGAGACAAATGTAAATCATATGGACACATCATCAGATAAGTGCAAATTAAAACCACAATGAAACACCACTATGCGTTCACCAAAAGAGGCAAAATTAAAAAGACTAATAATACATAATAATAATAATGTTTATCTAAGCAGTGATTACATGGGAATATACATTCACCTGTAAGATGTGTATAGGCAGAAATTATCTAGCTATACGTTAAAGATATATGCATTTTTGTATATGTTATAGCTCAATAAAATAATTTTTAAAACATGAATAACAGAAGACATTTGCTCTCAGGACACCCTCATATTCTAGTTTCACTAATCAAAATCTACTTTCAGCTGGTTTCAATTCACTGACAAAAGTAGAACTGCCTGCTAGATAGGCTATTAGAGAATGTGGGGAAATAGGGAATGAGCCCAGAACAAAGGAAGGATATTTAGTTGAACAGAGACATCTCAGTGCTTAGGTTGAGAAAGAGAGATAAGAAGTAGGATAAGGAATGAAAGAAGAAGATAAGATTGAATGCAGGAGTACTGGCTAGAAAGTTAGGAGGGCTATGAAATCAATGTTCTGCTTCAGAGTCTATGTACCTAGCTAGACAACTAGTACAGTTTTTATTCACATAAGTAAGTGAAGTAGTGAGAAAGTCACACTGAACACTGACAGATACACCATTGAAACTTTGGATGCAACTCACATAGTAGTATGGCCCAGTTTTAGGGAAATAGTTGACTATGACATATCAGCATGTCTTCCTCCTGAATCTAGCAAATTTCCACATGTGTCCAGTCAAAGGCTTCCTTTCTCCAGTCGTATTAGATTTCCAGGGCTGCCATAGCAAAATACCACAAAGTGACTTAATAGAAATGATTTGTATCACAGTTGTGGAGATCAGAAATGGAAAATCAGTGTCAGCAGTGCCATGCTCTCTCTAAAAGCACAGGGGAAAACTCTGATCCAGACCTCTCTCCTAGTTTCTGGTAGTCTCCTGGTTGGGGCAACATAATTCCAATATTCAGATGGTATTTTTCCTGTTATCATTTGCCAGTGTCCCCATTTCCCTTTCTATAGGAACACAGACATAATAGACCAGAGTCCATCCGAATGACCTAATCTTAAATAATCATCAAAGACCCTATTTCTAAATAAGGTCACACTTAACAGGTATTGGGAGTAAAGAGTTCAGCATCTTTTTGCGGATGCAATTCAACACATAACACTAGTCCTCTGTCTTAATATTGACACTGCAATGTCCTTGAACTTTTACCTTTATTAAGTGGCTGAGACCAAGACCTCCTTCCTAGCATCTCCTTTGTGCTATCTTTTGTGGACAGATTGAGATCGCATCATTCGTGTCTACAAATAAATGACTTATCCATTCTCCTCTTCAAGTAGCTAGCAGTTGTTTCAGCATGACTCATAAAATTCCTAGCAAATTAGCACTTGCTTATATTAAAGATCTTAAGGAATCTGGATCTCCAGTCATGCTGTCATAGTGTAGATATAGGCAAAACCTCTGGTTAATGCACATTACACAATGGAGGCAGAGACGGAGAAATGGAAATCCTAATATCTCTTGAACTGTTGACCTCCTTTATCCCCAGTTCCATTACGTAAATTCAAGCCTTACCGTCTTCTGCCTGGATTATTTTAATAACCTCCTAATGGGCTTCCTATCTCCAATCTTGTCCACCTCTAATCCATTCTCCACATTAGACCCAGAATGATCTTTTTAAGTCACCACTCCCCTCCTTAAAACCCCATCTTAGCTCAAAACTGTTCTCAGGATAATGTTCCAAATTCCTATAATGCTTTTTCAGGCCTTTATTTAAATGAAGTTCAATCCTTTAAATTCACCTTGCACTCTCTGCCTCTTAGGAAATTGCTCCTGCTTTTGTTTCTGCCTGGAATTCGCTTTCACCACTGTCCCTCACTGCAAGTAGCTAAGTCATTTGAGCCTTTCATCATGGTATAAATCTTTCCTGCGTCTCCGTCTAAGGACAGATTAGGTGTTATCTTCCGCTATCATTAAATACTGCCACAGCACTCAGTACCGGTACTTAACTCTTATTACACCTTTTATCACTCTATTGTAATTACCTGTGCATCCCTCTGTTTCCCCAAACATTGTCTAAATTTCTTCCTGGACAACATCATATGTTATCTTGTTCATGGTTCTCTTCTTAATGCCCAGCAGTGTACCCTACACATAGTACTCAGTAAACCTGTTTAATTTATCTAATTTTACTAATTTATTTCAATTTTATTAATTTAATAAAATAGTAAAATAATCAGATTATTCAGGAAAAAAATATATTTTTTGCCCCCAATATTTATTTTTCTGTGAATAAAAGTGCCCCCAAACTCATTTTTAGATGATCAGTTTCACTAATTTTAATACAATGGGGTATTGCTCTAAAGTTATCAGATAAAAAGAAGTAACATTTGATGTAGAATAATCTCATATTTGATTCCATCCAAATAGGGGTAGTTGCTAATCTCCCCAGAGCACTTCATTATAAGTTGGCCAGACTTAAAAGGCTTAGACACCAAAAGTGCATAACTAAAACAGATGTCTCTCTCAGAAAGTAAGCTTTTCCAACACAATAAATTCTACTGTGCTTTGCTTCAGAACACAGAAATGCATGACATGCAAGAAAAATGTGTGAAATACAACAGGTATTTTGAGACATTTACAAAGAAGGAGGCATAGAAGTGAGGCTTTGAACAAAAGCTCTTTTGTTTTGTAAACCAACTTGCATTCACACACACAACTATGCTCCACTTACTAGATAGGAAAGTGTGATTTTTTTTTTTAAGGAGAGAAATAAAAACAGTATTTTATAGGATCTTTTCTCCCTCCCTTTCACAACTGGAATATGAAATTATGTAGTCCTTCAGAACACTTTATGTCACCTTTAAAAAAAATGAAAACAAAACAAAAAGCACTTTTTTTTGTAAAATAAAGAAACATAAATATGATGATTTGGTGTATTTCTGCAAAGAAAGTACATAATCTGAATTCTTCAGAGAAATAAAACATTGCTACAAGCTAATAGTTTCTTACTTGTAGCAATATGCCAGGACACCTAACAAAAGTTTGTCCAGTCAAGAGGTTGACATTGTTTCAAAGTGAGGCCATTAATCTGGTGACAGCACTCCATTAAACTAACTCTGCAAATCATTTTGTTGGAGGAGTGAACTATTGGAGAGAAAGTGAGACCCTTGTTGACTGTCATTATTGACTAATTACAGCATGATTACTTAGGGACAAGCCAATTGTTTGCATCATGTAGAAAGATAACAAAGATAAAGACACTCCACTTTGGAGGAACTCAGCTGTCTGAGGGGGTACATTTCTCTTCTGCCTCTTTCAGTAAATAAGGAGACAAAAAATCCTCTTCTACCATGTGGATAGAGGGAAGATTTCATTTAAGATAACACAATTAATGTAGCACATTTTTAGTCTATAAATAAGCCGTATGTACATTTTGATAGCATTCTTAGTAATTTATTATCTACTATTTCCACTTTATACGCTACTATAGTAAAATATTGGTCTATCAGAAAATAGAGTTTTTTACATTTTTGTTTTCAGTTGAGAGATAAGACAGTAACAGTCAGAAAAATATTGATCTAATGAAATAAATCAAATATCTTTTATGGTTGCATTTACCAGCATTTTAAACTAAGTTTGTCATTAGAAAATTTCATGAGATTTGTTTGGAATTATTATCCCAAAAGTACACTCAATTCTTGATGATCTAAGACAGCAAACCATAGGAAATAGCAACGATAACCAAATCTACAAATCCCTTCCTTGTCTAAACTTCTAACAAATTTAACAAAACAACTTCATGTCAAGTTGACACGTTAATGAGCAGCGAAATGACCAGAGGGTGAGTAGTAAAACAGAAAAGAAACAGAAACAAGGACTCTGGAAAATTTGTTAGCAGCATTATTGACTCTGAAATATTCCTTTATGAAGCAGCAGGGAAGTGGAGGAGGATTATTTCATTCAATAAAATGCAGGTCAAAGTTTGGTATTTTTGGATGGAGGCCAACCAGACATGGATACAAAGGTCTCATATATTATGAGATAGATTCTCTAATATGTTATGAGATATAAGAGAATAAACGAGCAGATCTTATGGTATAATAGAGTAAAAATTTAGTTTCTGTAACTGTGGAACAAGGAAGTAATTGGTTAAACATTTTTAGTCATTTATAAAATATCCCCTAAGTGCTTTATAGGTACTATGTTAAGCTGTAGGTATAGTCGTCATTAAGACAGGTACAGTTATTTCTTTCAAGAATTTATTTAAACAGACATTAAGTAAATTATTTTAATTAATCAATTATTAGTTAACATTATGAAAAATCTATGAGGACATAAAGGGTGCTATGAAATCACAAAACAAGGAACTGACTGAGTCTGAGAGGGAAATAGCCTCTGTGGAAGTGCAATCTGAAGATCACCAGGTGGTAATTCAATTTAACAAACCTTTATTGAGCCTTTGCTGCATGTGAGAAACTATACCACACTCTGCACATATTTTTGCATGTGTATAGAACTACACTTTTTGATAATAAGATGTGGTTATATAATGAAGTCATTCACAAATAACTATAGCAGAAAGCATTGCCACCAAAACCTGTCTTGATAAGTTTTGGGAATATCAGAGAAGAAAAAATTGCTACTGCTTCACTTTCTTGATACGATTAGTTACATTAAATTGAAAGAAGACATCGATCAGATTATCTGAGTAACAATGGCAAAAAACATACTTCTCTATGGCTTCCCAAGACCAGGCAGGGGTGACAAAGGCTGAATGAACAGGTTGTATGCTGTAAGTGATAATATCAGAGAGAGAGAGAGAGAGTCATCACGACACAACTTTCAGGATCAGATCCTAAAATAAAATGAAAACAATGGTCTCAAGGATTCTTTGGAGCTGGGCGTTTTATTGGGTCATACATAGTTACTGGGTTGTTAATTTGGTCACATGAAGCCAAGTTCTACTGGTTCCAAAAGCTTCCATTTTATTTATTATTTTTTTGTTGATAGGGTGAGTTAGTACCACCTTTAGGTCAATTTTTTATTTAGGAAAAATGGTAGAAACCTGTCAGGCTTTTTATTAGCCTTTATATCAACAGAAATTCTGAGGTCCATAAATCTGACAATATTACATGTAAGAGAAAGTACTTCAATGATGGCTGAACTGGTAATGGATATTCATGTAAAACAGTATTTGTAATTTGTCAAAGGAATTCAATGAACACATTAGTTTGATCCTTTTTTTAAAGAAAAATTTGAGAGACTTCCTAAGTGAAGAAGATCACCACCTTAATCATGATAACAACCACCATTTACTAAGTGCTAACTGTGTGGCACACCATGATTAAAACATGTAATAGGCTGGGTGTGCTGACTCATGCCTGCAATCCCAGCATTTTGGGAGGCCAAGGTGGGCAGATCACCTGAGGTAAGGAGTTCGAGATCAGCCTGGCCAACATGGTGAAACCCTGTCTCTAGGAAAAATACAAAACTTAGCTGGGTGTGGTGGTGGGTGCCTGTAATCCCAGCTTCTCAGGAGGCTGAGGCAGGAGAATCACTTGAACCCAGAAAGTGTAGGTTGCAGTGAGCCAAGATTGTGCCACTGCACTCCAACCTGAGCCACAAGAGAGAAACTCCATCTCAAAACACAAAGCAAAACAAAACAAAAACATATAATAAACATGATCTCCTTAAACTCCCTCAATCCATAAGGAATGCAATAGTTAACTTACACATGAGGAGGCTCCTTTATTTATTGTCATTCAAAAAACATATTTTATACGAGACATATTTTCCATACTCTTAGTATGCAGCCTAGAAAGGTTATTGAAAAGTGCTGGGAGCTATACTCAACCAGTAGTAGAGTAGGAGTTGAACCCATAATTGCATCTACCATGTTATTTTCTTCAGCAGTTAATGGCGGTCAATCTTCAAGCTTAATTGAATTTTTATTTGTAAGTACTGAGTTACAACGTTCAGAGATCAAGGGAGAAAAGAGATCTGTTGAGGAGGAATATGCTTGTGGCTTTCCCAGTTACATTTTTTGTAGCTGCAGAAGCCTCACCTGCTACAGTGGGCCCCCACTATCCATCACCTGCTATGCAGAACAGATTCCATGAAAACTATGATCTGCATATATTGTTTTCTTAAATTTCCACAGGATTTTTTAAGTGGCTAAATTATCAAAAGTAAAATTAAGAAGTATTTTTAAGGTTTTTTTTAACCCATCCATCTGATTCAGTGGATATTTTAAAAATATATGTTTTTATGTTGTATCGCCTCCTTTCTGCTTTGCTGGGAAGTAATTCTTTGCCTTCTTTATTTCCATAGCTCTGATATAGATGGACTTATCACCTAAATAAGTCAATTAAATCCATAAGAGCTATTACTCTACTGGTTCAATGATGTTGTGCCAAGATTAAAGTAAATCAACTATGGCTCAAGTACTGGAAATGAATGAAGCAGAATTTTGGCATATGTCCATATTTACACACTTGATGAAGGAATAAAAAAGATATTCCATGGCTAATGCAGTGCATTGTAGTAGTGGCTAATCTTAGATTAAGTCACTTTTAGGATTAGTAGCTCCAGATTCCCATCTTTTCCTTTCTCTATTTTTGCACAGTTTTCAAACAAATCAATTCCTTATTCACAAAAAGTGTTTTTAATATTATTAAAATTAAGAGTCTTAAATCTTTATATCATGATGTTGTTGGTTTTCCATTTTAAATATGCATTCATATTTTTATTAGGAAATTACTTAGAATGCTGAACAAATGCCTCTGTGAATATTTGGCCAATTATGCCAAATAGTCAAGACAAATGTGACCCCTCTGAATGATCTAGTTTTGTAGATAATGGAGAGAAAACTATTGATCAGAAAACAGATCATTATCTGAGTCTTACAGATTTACTTTTAACAATAAGATTGATTTTTTAAATTGAATGAAAAATATACTCTGTGACCTAAAAATGAAAATTTTCAAAGATACTTTTACAATTTTGAGTATGTTCTTCTGAAAAAATGTTCTTGTGATAATTTTTAGCCTAGCCATTCAGCTAAGATTAAAACAAAGAATACAATTTATTTTTATGTTTATTCGAGTTTTGCCTTTTCAATTTGTTTCATATTGTTTACATGTTTTAGCTATTTTTTATAGTAGGTCAATTCATTTCAAATACAGAAAATGTTCTCCTTTCTCCTTTTTTTCTCATTTCCAGCTTGGGAAACTTATTACAGCTGATATGAGACAGAAATTGATAAAGTTGGTGCTGTTAACAACACTCATCGTCAACTGTGTACGCGTATCAAATTGCATTAGACAACGTAGAAGGATATAAGAAGAAGGACATTTTTCTTCTGCCTTCATTGAACATACAATCTAATGAGATTTATATAATACACACCCATGGAAACATATGATACACTAGAGAAACACTTTATACATATTTAACAAGCTCAAGCACCCAATTAATTACAGAGAAATGTCTTCATTTTTTTGTTCAAAAACATTCATAGGATTCCATGGCTAATAATGTTAGGAACAATAAATTTCAAAAGGGTCACGAAAGCCCCAAGCATCTATAACAATAACATGGTAGTTAATTTTACAGAATGCCAAATGCATGCCAAACCCTGGAGCTTTACGTGTGGTCTCAGTTATTCCTCATGACAACCCTGCATGCAGAGTTTAGCCCTGTTTTCCACGAGGTAACTCAGGCTTAGATAAATTAAGTGTTTAGTCAGGTTATATACCTAATAATGGCTGAGTAGGGATTGAGAACAAATTATTCCAAGTCCAAAGTTCAAGCTTTTTCCATGTTCCCATGCAAGCTCTGGAGTTGCTTCACCTGGCTAATCTATTCTGAACAATTTTTTTTTTCTGTTATACTGCCTATATTTACTCTCTAACCTCAGCACAGTATTATCCCTTTCTTCTGTACCTTTCTCCCCATTTTCAGTTGTTATCAACTGGGCACCACAAGTATCACCAGTGCCGCCACCAGTACCAGTAGCAGAACACAACTTCCTGAGTGCTGCAAACTCCATTTCCCTGGATGTGCTTCTTCAGGAGCGCTGGTACCGTTGGCTTTTGCGGGAGCATTCACACCATTTGGAAGACAGAAGTGAAACTGAGACTCCCTTGTTCTCCTGGCGGGGGGTGCTCAGGCTTCCTGGAGAACTTGTGTTCCATGTGTCCACCTGTGCTTCAGTCTGCGGTAGTGAGTGATGGCTGTACAGGCCCCCGGCTGTGCTCTCAGGCATTTCCCCTTCAACTCCTCACACATTCATTAAAATCTTCAAATAAAAATCTTTATCCCAAAATACTTTACCAAGCTGAGACTGACACACACTCTTCAATCTGCAAAGCCCCCCCTTTTCACCTTCATTTATGTAATTGCAAACAATTTTTAGGAGACAATTCAAGGGGAAAGAAAACTATCATTTACTGAGCAGCTTTTGTGTCTGACAATGTGTACTAAGTTGTTTACATCACACCTGGTTTTATATCCATTAAGTCTTTATATCGGAAGTCACTTCTCACTCTTCTGAGCATCATCAGTATTAACTGATTCAATTTAACAAATGTTTACCAAGTTCCTATTATATACCAAGAACTGTGTTGCTTACTAATGAGAAAATAATAAGAAGGTAGGTCTCTACCCTCAAGAACCTTAAAGTCTATGAAAATAAAGTCAATCGAAAAATATATTACTATATGATGAAAAATAATGACAGAGTTGTATAGGGCCCAATGCACATGCGGGAAGGACACCAGGCTCAAATGGAAGTATGAAGGTGAAGTGAGACCGAAAAATTTCCAAGTTAGTTATATGAAAGCAGCCTCTTAATTATGAATATGGGTAAGCCAAGACCAGTAGCTTGAGGGTACAGAACACTCTAGGCTAATGAAGTGCCATGCTCAGAGTGGCTATATGTGACTAGAACACAGAGTAAATGCCTAGTGGAGATGAGGCTGAAGGCAGACAGAGAAACTAAATTTTAAAGGGCTTTCTTTCAGATGCTAAGTTGCTTGGATTTTTAACCTGAAGGCAATGGAGAGGCATTAGGGTTTATTTTTTTTAGCTAAGGGGTGTAGGTACAGGTTTGTATTTTAGAAAGATGAAAGAATCTGAGGTGTAGGGCCAGAAGAGCTGGAAGGAGAAGGCTTAAGGGGCTGCACTGCAGTACATCCAAGTGAAAGATGATGAAGGTCTGAACTAGTGATGTAAAGAAGTACTAAAGAAACTGATTTAAATATTTTAACTGGAAATGGGCTGTAGATTGTTTAGATGAATGGCATAGTGGAGCAGTGGAATCTAGGATGATGCCTCCATATCTGTCTTGGATGATGAGACCCTAGAGGAAAGCAGTCCCAGTGGGGTGAAGGAGGAAGTGAGGGTACATTCGGTTATAGGTTATGTGCCTACCAAGCTTTCAAATCGAGATACCCAGATGATATTTCTGCCTGAGTTAATTGAGATCTACTACATATCCTCTTTAACTGTACTTCACCATTTCATATGTACTTTTAATCTAATCAAGTGTTTTTTTCTTTTTAAATTACTTAAAGAAGAAGGAGTGTTACCTTACAGTCCTTTGCATTCATCACTGGCCAAGCACAATCTATTGCTTATAGTGGTTGCTCAGTAAGGATCTGGTTCTTGACAAATGCATTGGTTAATTGCTATAGAATGGCCCTGCTACATACCGAGTTAAGTTGGATACAGTTTGCCTAAGAGGGCTTTACAAAGGTTTTCTGCGTGAAGGTAGAAAGAAGCATGGTGCATTATGAAAATCTTTCTACCCTAAGTTTTTTAATGTGTACCCTCAGTACTCAGTACCTTAGGAACTATTACTCATATATATTTTAATAACAAAGATTATGTCTTATTTTATCCTCATTTTATCCCAAGCTACTTTCATGGCACATAGTAGGTATTCAACAAATATATGTTGAATAGTGCATGAACCACAATCACTAGGTCACAGTTTTGTACCAAATTACACTGTGAAATCCCATATTTAATAATAGCTATGTGAAAATAATAGAACATGTAATTTTTACTGTCCAATAATCACAAAGTATCTTTGTTTGTTATCTTTATATTTGTAGTTGGAGTCTGTCCGTTTATATCTGAGCCATTCTGCCTCCATCTGCTAGTGATGCCAGATGGAGGAGAGGCAGGGAGACCAAGAGATTAATGAAGCAACTCATCAAGTTGTTTGAAAGGCAAAAATACATAAGAAAATCAAATCTGTTGAGATGCCCTTTAAAGAGCAATGGTTGCATGTTGTATATGTTTAAAGATTCTAGAGACAAAAAAAAAAAAAACTAAGAAAATTTCTAGGAGATAAAATTGTTAATGACTTGTAAGACATCCACTCTGGAAAAACACAGGGTATCATCTTCTCCCCAGTGTCTGTGATAACACCCTGGTGGCAAAGGAAATTAACTCTTTCTGACCACAAGGGTGAAATTAACTGCAGTGGGGAGTACAGAGTCCATTAGTGGAAATGGCTCCCCATGGCTCTTACATGGTGATAGGCTCACACACCATGAAATCAGGGTGCAAGCTAGTCTTTTCGAAGGAAAGCCAGTACTTAAGAACAAAGATATTGCCTGTAATTTATAGGCGGAAAAGAAAGGCAAAATGAGGTGAACTCTGCTGGATCTTGCAATTCTTTGGAAAGCAGTAGTGAAAATGGAGGGGAAAAAACTCATGCGCAACATTTTTGGACAGTGTCAGACCTCAGCCAGTGAGAGATTAAAAAAAGTTCCTCAGACGGTGTCGTAATACAATAAGCTATATTATACAACTCATCAATATGAAGTATATTCTAGTAGAAATAAATTCATTTTAAATTTGCATGACAAAGAAATGGTATTGATAACATTACAAATGGAAAAATACATAATGAGAAAAATGTTATTTATTTATTTTAACTATTATTTTATGTTCAGGGGTACATGTACAGGTTTGTCATATAGGTAAACTCATGTCATGGAGGTTTGTTGTACAGATTATTTCATCACTCAGGTATTAAGCTTAGCACCCATTAGTAATTTTTCCTGATCCTCTTGCTGCTCCCACCCTTCACCCTCCAATGGGTTTCAGTGTCTGTAGTTCCCTTCTTTGTGTCCAGGAGTTCTCATCTTTCAGCTCCTACTTGTTAATGAGGACATGCAGACTTGGTTTTCTGTTCCTACGTTACTTTGCTAAGGATAATGGCTTCTAATATATTTTAAAAGCAGCCAGAGCAGTGAATACATCAGTATACCACCCAAACAAATATTCTTAACAAAATAATCATGGAAACTTACTCATTAGACTTAATTCCCCTTTCTAAAGAAAACTTTAGGTGATTGCGACCAAGAAAACGTAAATACTAATTTTTTCATTTCTATTTGCTTAGCTCTCCTTCTCAGCTCCTGGTGAGTCAAGTGCCACATAGATCTGTAGTTGACCTCAATTTCTCCCTGAGCCTAACATTATTTTTCTTTACATTTAATTTCTCAAGGTCAATTCTTTTATTTGTTTAAAAATAACAATCCTAGTAAGAATTAAGTTCAAATTATTCATTAAATTTGGCTCACTTGACAGAATATAAGACTTTTGAAATGTAAGTAATTTTATTTAGTAAGAGCCACAAGCAGGTCAGACCTGAAAAGAGATATGGGGAAAAAAGACAGAATTATATTATAGTACTGGGGCTTTCTTGCTGGATACTTTAGGAACACATGTCTTCTTTTTTCAACTTCCAAGAGTTACGGTCATCATGAATAGTCTCTATTCAGTTGTTTATCCTTCACATATTCAATAGACATTCTTAATGTCTTATAAATGCCTATCACTATACAAATTTCTAAATGTAGATGTCACAGTTCTTAAATTTCCACATATGTGTACACACACACATACACACACACACACACACACATACAAGTCCTCACTTAACACTGTCAATAGATTCTTAGAAACTGACTTTAGAGAAAACAGTGTAACAAAATCAATTTTACCATAGGTTAATTAACAGTAAAAAAAAGTTAAGTTCTTATGGCATATTTCTGGTCACAAAAACATGACTAAACTTCTAAACAAAGACACAAAAGTTTCTAATATTAAATATTGAAATAATGGCGAGCTATACACACATATAAAAAATTAACTAAAACAAGTAAGATCATTACTCAATTTTGGTGAATCAGTGATGATGGTGGTCATCGTGGTGGTGAGTTAAATCAAGATGTTTGGAAAGTGAAAACCGTAAAGAGCACTTTTTATCACCACACAGTTCAAAAACAATGACAAATATGGCAATCTCGCTGAGCACTTTTGTACAGCATCGTTTATTATTATGCATTTGTATGATTATTGTATACTTTACAAATTTTTATTTGATAATAATTTGTATTCATTCAGTCATTATCCAACCCATTAATTCTAGTGGGTAGTTGGAGCCTATCTTGGGAACCCATCCTGGACAAGCTGCTATCCCATCGAAGAGCATGTACAGGCACCCCTAGAGCTTACTCAAACTGAGACCATAAAGACAGGCAACTTGCCTAATGTGCACAGTTTTGGGAGGTGAGAGGACGCTGGAGTGGAGAAAACTCACAAATATGTGGGCAGAACATGAAAACTCCCCACAGACAGTGGCCTCAGCTGAAAATCTACATTTTTTTTCTCATCAATTTTATAAGGAAATAATGTTAAATGAAACAATGTTATTCGAGGACCTGTTCTGTGTGTGTGTGTGCGTGTGTGTGTGCATGTGTGTGTGTGTGTATGTTATGAAGTTCTCTTGTGATGGCTAGTCAAAAATAATGCTCCCATAATTATTTCCTATATTAGAGATGAACTTGGTTGTGCATGCTCCCCAAAACATTTTATATGCTCCCCAGCATTTCCCAAAGCTCTTGTATTAGGTGAAGCCACGTTAAAAGTTCCAACCAAGGCTTCTAAACAGACTTCACAAAGATCATTTTGGAGCCAAAGCATTTAAGGGCCATTGGGCCCCCTCCTTTCTACCATGTTCTTTCTTTGTCATAGCAGCATCATGGGCCATGTGTAATAGACATTGATGCTATAAAACAGTGATGTCTTCTTTTCTCACATTGGAAGTGGAGTATCAGTGAGAAATGAGCTAACCTGGGCTAAGTCACTGGAGCAGAGGATCTGTTAACCTACTCTGGCAATGTCAGGCTATTAAATATGATTGAATTATCCTGAAATCATAGAGGAAGTGTTGATATGAAGAGGAAGGGTTATATCAATTCATACCTTTCTTGACTTCTAGAAACTATGTGTATCAATTGAGAACTATTGCATATTATACAAATATAACTATTTAGTTTTTGCCTGGTTGGTAAAGACCTCTATTCATGAGAAGATAAAAGAAGGTTCTACAGCTCTGACAATCCAGTTTCTCATGAATTATTTTCTTCCTCTTCAGGATACTTTTAGAGTTTCAGGCTATACAGGCACATTTATAGTGAAGATAACGAGGCTTAACTTTCAACACACCTCAGATTATGGTCCCTTTCCAAGGTCCTATACTTAACTTTACAATTTCATATTATTTTCACCAAAGAGAATCCTCCCAAGTCAAATAAACTTCAGGCCCTATACAAACCTGGATCTAGCTCTAACTTACCTTTTACATTCCAACATTTACCTGGCACTCAGCTTTGTTTTTGTGTTTTACCAGTTATTTATCTAGCTCTCAAAAAGTAAACAATAAAAAAATCTCTCCCTTTGTGGCCTTGGCAATGACCATGGGTATTTCCCCCTTTAGGTTACTGGGCCCCAAAGATGTTTTCTTTGCCTAGGTGTTTAAGCTACTGATGTGAGCTTCAGTCATTTTCAATAGCTCTCATTTACACATGCAGACTAGTACCTATATTCACATACACATGGAAACACATGCATACACCCACAGACTTATGAATACACACGGAAAATACATTTTATTATGTTTATTTCATATAATAAGATTACTTTGTAATAGAGACCTTTACCACATATCAATGTCAGGTGAACAAGGCCAGGGTCTAAAGATTTCTACTGCACAGGTCAGTCATTTTCGCAAGGTGCAGCTCATCTCAGAGGCCACAGAGTGTACTCTCAGGTAAATTAACTAAACCATATTAGCCTATGCTGATGAGTTTTTGGAGCTGGCCTCTGAAATGGACGAACAAAAACAAAAATGAAAAAACAACATCTGTATGATTACTAGGTGATGTTCTTCTTTGCAAAATTACTTTATTGTGTAAATAATGAGTGTGGCTGGCATTTTTATATAGATCCTGACTGCACTCTGCTTTCTGGCTAGAAGGATGGCAGCTGGAGGTGAAAGGGGTGGCCAGGAAAAGTGTGGTTAACAATTACACAGGCAGGTAGCATGTTAGAAACTCTCCCTAAAGTGATGATAAGTACTTCATTCTTTATTTAAATCTCATAATCACTCTTCTTCTTTATCTGAAGAACCACATTTTTAGAAGTAAAATTCTAAAAAAAAGTCAGCCTTCAAGTTTGTATTTTTTTGCTCTAAATGTAGGAAAGAAAGGAAAATGTGAGGTTTTTGAAATTACTATAAATGAGGCTTTTAACCTAAAAGTTGATTCCTCAGCAGAATAGGTTAAAGTTAATGCTAATAATGAAGCAGATGAGATTTTTCTTGAAATTTTAGTGACACTGAATGCTCACATCTCAATTTTATCACTCTGTAAGATATATGTATCAATCTTTGACATGTACATAGGACAGAAAATTTTAGCAAAAATAATTAAAATATCTAAAGGGCATTATTTGTTTTGGATGTCATTCCAAGGGCTAAATAATGCACACAGGAAATTAAAAGATATCCTCTTTCTTGTTTTATTAAGCACTGGGGATAAACAAAATAAAATACAGGGAATCCAGAGTCAAATGTGTGGGACAGCATATAATCAATTTTTTGTATTGCCATGTAATAATATAATAATACAAAAATACAATAAAGGCATGTACAGAAGCACTGGATAAAAGAGTTTCAGAGCATGCCCCTTGACTCCAGAAGATCAATCAGTAGTTCTCTAAGCACACAAAAGCATAAGTGCACTTGAGGTAGAGGAATTAGAGAACTGAATAATCTTACAGCTGAAACATTGGGATTGAGACTTCTGATGGCAGGAGAAGCTGGAAAGGTAGAGACTGTCAGGGCTATTAAGATTTTTCTTTTCTGCTACATGGAAAGAGTTTTTTAACTGTTACCTATTGCAGTGGGGATATGACCAAAGAGTTGGTTTCCATTTTGGGATATAAAGAATAGATTTGAAGAAAGAAATAGCAAGAACTAAACATTGTCATTGGAGATTCAGATGAGAGTTTTAAGAGCAATGAGATAAGAGGATGCAAAAGATTTGGTTATATAAGACATACAGTGGATAAGGAAGATCTGCAGGATATGTTCTGAAAGGGAAGATTTATGATTTTACTTTGTAGCATGTTGATTTTGAGTGTCATGTGGATTTTCTAAGTGAATATGTTTGGTGGATGATTAGAAATATGTCTGGAACTCAGGAGAGATGCTGTCAGGGTCTGTTAGAATATGGGCAATGTGATTATGGGCAATGTCAAAAACATGGCCTTGCATGTTGTGAACCAGGAAACATACAAATTGAGAAGAAAGCTGTATGAGTGACAATGATGCAGTAGTCTGTTGAAGATGCTACAAATACCATAGACCAGGTGGTATATGAATAACAGAAATTTATCTCATGTCTCTGGAGGCTTGGAAGTCCAATATTAAGGCACTGGCAGATTCGTTGTCTGGTGAGTGCCTGCTTCCTGGTTCATAGATGGCTGCCTTCTTGCTGTACACTCTCATGCAGAAGGTATGAGGGAACTCTTGAGGGGCCTCTCTTATGAGCATTAATCCCATTCGTTAGGACTCTGCCCTTATGACCCAATCATCTCCTAAAGTTTTTTAAATACGATCACTTGAGTTATCAGGTTTCAACATATAAATTTTAGGGAGACACAAACATTCAGTTTACCAAACATGATAGCACCAACATTTAAGGAAAAAGTAACTGGAGGAAAAAAAGTTGGAAGTAAGGAAGAAAGGATATAAAGAGCAGCATGTAGTGTCATGGAAATTGAGATGGAAAAAGATGTGTCAAAGAGGGCAAAATTACAGTAGCCAGTGCCTCTGAAAATTCCAGCAAAATATAGGCTAAAAGATGTTGATTCGACTTAGCAAGAAGGAGGTTATTGGTGATTTGTTCAAGATGTTGGCATTACAGTGTCATAAGACAAAATGAAAGTCTGATTTTATAAAATTGATATATAAAACACAAGACAGGATGTTTATGTATTTAGGTAAGATTTGAGTGACCTGAGAAAGTGTATATTTAGCAAAGAAGGAATCAATAAAGGTGAAAAATGGGGCAGATAGGAAACTACAGAAAAGAGGAAATAGTTGTTTAATCATTTTGATATACATGTTAGTAAAAGTTAAATATATATATATATATATATATATATATATATATATATATATATAAACAGGTTGTTATTTTTGAATGTAAGCTCTAAAAAATCTTTTAATTTGTTATACACTAAATCATAGCCCAGGAAGATATCTGTGAATTATTATTAAGGACCACTGCAATGTGTAGGACACTGCTAGAGAAGGCTGTGAATAGAAAGATGGTAACATGCATTTGCTCACTGGAAAGACTTTATAACCTAAGTGAGGCAATTAAGCAAATAGGCAAATGACTAGAATAAAAAGTAGGGTAAGATGAGTGCCATAGGGCTGTATACTCAAAGTGAACTTCAATTTAATGTGCTGTCTTATTAGCAGACTCTGATGCATTCCCTTCCAGTTTTCCCAAAGCAGAAAAGTTCTAGCATGGAAAATAACGAATAATAACAGCAAACACTTATCTAACACTTACTATGGTCCAGGCACTGTTCTAAATATCACATTCACTTATGTTTAAAACTTTCATGATGGATAAATATTACATCCATTTGAAAGATGATTAAGACAAAAAGCCTGCTGTGTGGGCTTTGAAAGATCTTTTGCATTTGAAAAGTGAAACTTACTGAGATGAACTAAATATATTAGAATTCTTCTTATTCTTGTGTACAACTGAAAGCATTGCTAGTAAGAACAACAAAGATACTCAATGGAAAGATCATTGGTAACTCATGAATCTAAATGAAGAAATCTGGGACCAAGCTCAGAAAACGGGTAGATACTAAAGCAGGCTAGGCAGCAGAAGCTCAGTAGACAATGCCACATACATGGCCATCTTTGATATTGCTATCACTGGAAGTTCGCTGCTGCCACTCTTGGACTTAACACCTGTCTTTAGTCGTGGTGTCACTCCTTTAGAATTAGAAGTGCTAGGATGAGCATTTAACAACTGGCTCTATATCTGAGAAGCTGAAGTAAAAACTTTTTGATTTTTCTATAACTTGTAGTAGGACATGGTTAATAACTCAAAACAAGCCAAAGGATATATCCAAAAAATAGAACATTCAGATTTATAGGCAAAAATCAACAAAAGAATCTGACAAATGTTCATCTACATTTCTCTTCTGATAGTAATACTTCTCATTACTCCCATAAGGTGGCTCAATTCTAAAATAAGTATTCTTTATACAACCAATAAAGCATACATCCACTTCCCTAAGGGCAATAACTCAAAGTCTCATTAGTTACTACATTCACCTTGGAGTCCAGGATCACTGTGCAATGTCCATTACACTCTAGTTCTATCATGATACTACATTAATATTATATGGAATAGAGGAAATAGAAAGGAAGAAAAAATATAAAGTATACAAATATATTTGTGATAAAACATGAAGGCAATATGAGTAAAGGTTGTGATCTTTATTTCTGTATATATTTATGAGGCCATAGTTAAAATGTATTGCTTTCCTTCTCCACCATCCATTGAAGGTACCCTTTGCCTTCAGCCAACAATTCACTGTAACAGAAGGCTTTACCTGGTAGGCTTACTCAAATATTCCTTCCTGAGAAATACAAGCCCTTGCTTGTGAAGTGTTGCTGCAGCCTTCCATTAACTTTAGCTGTAGACATGGAAGTATATAGAGATGACCCAAGGGCTGGCTGAAGTTCTATTTATACTCCTCCATAGTTTTATTGTGTATAAACTCTCTCTTTCCCATTGATAATCAGACACTTACTGGGAAAAGTAAGCCTAGAAATTTCCTGGTTGAAGTATGTGCAGAAACTTAGTGAATCCAGTGGCATAAAACAAAGTAATGCTACAAAACAGGAAGAAGCTGGAAGAACTTTTGGTACTATTGCCATAGGAAACTAGTAACTGCTTTTTCTGGAATGTTGAGCCACAATATCAGTGGCAGTGAATAATTTATCAGTTACCTCTGTCTTAGCAATAATTCAAGATCCAGAGTCGTGGGCAAGAATAAAGTACCCTCACTGTAGCTGAGTGTAGGGGGAGGGAATGTCTGACACCTAGCAAGTTTCTTCCTTAAAAACCCACAAAGCCTGCTGGTACTTTGCCTTATGAAACAGAGACATCTCACTGGCCTAAAATAAGGTACGAAGATAGGTTACTCCCTTTCCGCTATTGCATCCTAGTTAAAACCCTGTAGCTGTACCAATAGAAAAATGGGATCTCTTCCCCAGTATGGATGTATGTGCTGCTACTTATGCTAGCTAGAATTCCACTGAATCACTCTGTATAGACTCATCCATTACATTCATTATAATAAAACAACTGGTCAACAAATGTATATGTTTGTATGTGTAGGGTGGTACTTGTATGTGTTGTTGGTTTTATGTGTTTGAGTTACCACAGGATTATGGATGAAGACAAAGACAGGAAGAGCTCAGCCAACAATTATGTAAGTGTCAGCGACCCAGAAAGGTGGGTTGGAGGAGTTGGGTAAGAAGCAGGAAAGATAAATCAGTAAACGGAACAACACACATGCATATATACACCCATAAACCTGGAAAAAGAACTCAAAATGTTAACAGTGGTTATCTATGGGTCATAGGCTATTACTTTCATTTTATAAATTTAAATACATTTTCTACTTTTCAGAAATAATGTTGCTATTATAATTGAAATACAATATTTTAAATTATTATAATGACTCAGAAGAAAGTGTAGAATATATCTAATTGGAAGGATTAGCCAAATTTCTGTGGATCATAGTGTTGGGGTAATAGATTTTGTTAAAAATTATGCAGGTGACATTTGTGATATGAAGCATATAAGCCAGGAGTGAAAAATAACTCGATTCAAGGAAGAAGGCAGCTAATCATGGTTTTCAAGAACAATCAATGTTCTAATTTGAATGGGATGGGATGTACTATTACAGATCAAGCATCCCTAATCTGAAAATCTGAAATCAAAGCGTTCCAAAGTCCAAAACTTTTTAAGACCTGACATGATGCAAGTGGGAAATTCCATACCTGACATCATGTGATGGGTCACAGTAAAAACACAGTCAAAACTTTGTTTCATGCACAAAATTATTGAAAAATTGTACAAAATTATATTCAAGGTATGTGTACAAAATGTATATAAGATATAAATGAAGTTCATGTGTAGATTTTGGTCCTATCCACAATATACCTCATTATGCATATGCAGATATTTCAAAATTTAAAAAAAAAAATCTGAAATCTGAAACAATTCTAGTCCCAAGCAATTTGGATAAGGGGTACTCAATCTGTAGAAGATAAATACCAGAAACAAATCAAAAAATATGGTAACACTTCTAAAGAGAGTATTTGAAGTAGAAATGATATACTGTTCTTTAGGCTTTCTTTTATTATGTATATGTCTGTACATATGTGTGATCTGTGTTTGTGTGGATGTGTGAAGTTTAAAAAAATTATTCTGCTTAAGTCTGTAATTTGCACTGAAGGCAAGAGTTACTTTACGAAAGCACAACAGAATTCTAAGAAATCTTTAAAAATGTGCTGGCTGAAAGGGCAGGAGTAGGAAAACAAATGAACCAGCAATATACATATTGCTTTCTGGATTTAGCTAAAAAAAAAACACTTCATTTTTTTTTTAGTTATAAGCCATCTGAATAATGAAGTTAAAAGCAGTATAAGAGACCAACACCCAGACCAATAACATTTAAAATTTTATGTGGACTACACTATCAGTAGACCTGGGTCTCCATATTTCTGTCCTCAATATCGGTTTTCTTACTACCTCAGAAAGTCAGTATCAGACACTTTGGGTTTTTGTGACAGTCGCGCCCTATTTTGGTACCAAGTTCTCTACTGATTAAATCACTCATAGCTGCTGGCCTAATGTAACTGCTGTGGTTGCAAAGCCCTTAATATAACCGAATTTTCTTTTAGATGATGTAAAGCACAAAACAGGTGTTCTCTATCATGCTCCAAAGACCCTGAACCAGGAGGCCAGGCTCTTTCCATCTAGTGGTTCAGCTGTCTTTAACATGGTTTCCAAGGTGGTCAAATTAGAGGAAAGATCATGAGGAATTTTATATGGAAGGACAATGCTTGGAAGGACTGCTCATCACTTTTACCTAGATTCCATTGGTGAGAGGTCAGTTGTGTGTCTCATATGACAGAAAAGGAGGCTAGAAAATACAGACTAGTTGTGCCCTGAAAAAATGAGAAAATGAATTTGGTGAAAAGCCAGCTATTTTCTGCCACAGAAACCTTCTGCAGATGAAATTTATAGGACATAATATTGAATAACATGTGGCATGGTAAGAGAAAGGAGTCAAAGATATCTTCTAAATTTTCAATATGGGAAGCCATGTAGATGATTATGAATGTGGGGAATATAGAAAGAGAAGCTGGATATGGGAGGGGTGGAGAATAGTAAGAAAACAAAAATAAACTCCATTTTAATGAATGATATAAAAATATTTTAGGCCTTCAAGTAGAGGTGCATAACATGTATTTTGAAAACAGAGGCAATATATAAATCTAGAGCATAACCTAGAGATACAGATTTTGAAATCTTCAAAACAGAAATAGTAAGTGGCAGTAAATGTCACAAGATTGATTAGGATAGGACATAAATAGGAAAAATAAGCTATAAACAGAACAAAAAAACTGTGCATAGCATACCTGCCTTAGTAAAAAGTAATAGACAGAGATGAGTAAAATATTATTTTTCTTAAAGAAGCTCACAGGTGGGTATAAAATAGTCAAGTAAATTATTGATTACTTATTGTGTGATAAAAGCTATAAAACCTTTACAGGCTAAAATGAGGGCATAAAGATGACAAACATTCAATTAATGTTTGGACTGAATGAATGACATATCCAAACATATCACACAAACAAGCTTACTATACCTTAATAATGCCTCTCAAAGTTTACACAAATAGTTGACAAATCCTCCTATACAAAGAAGACATCTGCCTCCACTACTACACGCTTACCTTTATTAAATGCTTTGTAAAGTAAATCTCTAAAATATATGTATTATTTCCAAACACAGAACAGAAAATGGGGGTAACACAATAGCTAACTTGCTGTGAAATGTAGGGCTGTCATGCCTTCTACAACCCCACAGTGTATCCCTTTGTTCTTGTTGCAGAATAAATAGAAATACCAATATGACTTGCTTATTAGTTATCTTCTAATTATGAAGAAAGTGAGAGCTTGTGCCATGGATTTAAAAAGACAGCTATTATTTTATCGAAAAATCGGAAAATTCTACCATTATTTGTTAGCAGGCCAGCATAGAAGCACAACTGTTGTAAAGTACGTGATTTTTGGAAATTAACCATAGACATAAAATGAGAAAATCTGTAAAGCAACGCTTTAAAAAACTTACATATGTAACCAATGAGTAATTAAAGTGAAATTCTGAATACCGTTAGCTACATTGTATTTAGTGAACAAAGTCATAATAATAGTGAGACACCTATATTATAGATATATTAAATCTATATTTCTAGATATATTAAATCACTATTGAAAATTGATGTAAATTTTACAACGGAATTTTATTTTTTAACAGTTTGTTTTTCAAATTTTTTACCATTGGTACATATTAAATAGACTTACGGTTAATATATACCATTTCTGTATATGTTATGATTCCAACATATAATTATATGGGTTCTCTCTTGTTTCTCTCTCTCTCTCTTTTCCCTGTCTTCATATATGTACCAAACAGGGCAAACAGCAAAAGTAAACATACAAATATCTTACAATTTTCAAGGAAGGTGATAAGAATGTTTGATTTACTTTTCATAGTTCATATTTTCTGAATTTTATAACAGCATAAATTGCTGATAAAATGGTGAAACCTTACTTAAAAAAGAAATTGTTTTGACAAAATAAGTGGGAAATATAATCAAATATATAAAAACAGGTAATAAAAGTAATTTAAGTACACAGTATCTTAATAAAAGTCAGCAGTTGGAGTAGAAATTACTATTCAAAGGTTTCAAGAGAAACCTAAATTAGCTTGTGAATTACTATATTCAGAGAGAATATCAAACAGAATATCAGTAATGTCATTGCAACACTGTCTGCAATAAATAAAATCAGTTTTAATTGTTTCTTTGGCATCTGGATACATAAGAAAGTTTTCAGAGGTGCTAAGTCAACTTTAAGTTAAATTATGACCAGTAAGAGAAACATTTTAACTCATTTTATATTTTTTAGAATATTTATATATAAATCCATCTTGTGATGTATTTTGTGTTTTAGAGTATTATTTCAAATTCATTCAACTAAAAATAATGACTATAAGATAATCATAAGATGTGATCTGGCATTGGTTCATTTTGTTAGTCCATTGGGAAATTTGAAGTCTAAATTTGTTTTCACAATTGCTACTTTTGTTTTGGCATCTTGAAGTCTTTCACAGGCATTTTTAAAGGCAATCATATCCATAACAAATTTTTCTTCACAGTGTCTTTTATATATTTCTTGAGACCTAAGAGGAGTAAGGAAGGTAATAGAATGACATACTTTTAAATTATTAAAACCACAGCAATCTATTAGACCGTTATTGATGATAATTAGATGTCTTTGAAATAGGCATATACAAGTGAGAAAGACAGAACTCCACTTATATAACTGTTATATCATTAAATGATATTCATATTAGACTAATATTTATGTGATATATATATAAGTGATAATTTAAAATTCCCTCCAACTATGGCTTAGATTTCCAAAGAGGCATCTGAAACGCCCTATGTCATCACTTAAAATACATCTAGACTCACTAAATCCAAGCTAGCTACTTCTTCGACTCTGTTATGGACTGAATGTATTCCACCAAATTCATATGTCAAAGGCCTAACTCCCAGTGTCTTTGAATGTGACCATTTAGAAATAAGGTCTTTAAGAAGCAGTTAAGGCTAAATGACATTATATGGGTAGGTTTAATCCAATATTATTGGTATACTTATAAGAAGAGGAAGCAACACCAAAGATGTGAGTGTACAGAAGAAAGGCCATGGAAGGACACAGGGAGAAGGTGGCCATCTGCAAGCCAAGGAGAGAGGGCTCAGCAGAAACCACAACTGCTGAAATTCTGTTGTTGGATTTCCAGCCTCCAGAACTGTGAGGAATAAATTTCTGTTTAAGCTACCCAGTCTGTGATATTTTGTTACAGCAGCCTAGTAGACTAATACTCTGCCAAACCAGGGAAATGTCACAGATCTTACGAAAATTTATTCATCAATCCTTACTTATTCAGCAATTATGAATTGTAAGGCATGACATTAACCCTAGATGCTGGAAACATGAATATGACATGATATAACTACCTGAAGCTTATAAAAAAGTTAAGAAAAATAAATGTTTGTGAATATATAAATGAGATGTTATGGTTCATGGTGAAAACATTATGTAACAAGTCAAAATGGGCAAAAATTGAGTAAAAACTTGGTAGATAGAAACTAGAGAGCAAGGTGGGGGAGACAAGAAAGGTTTAGAGTTAAAATAACCTTTGAACTGAGTCTTGAAAGATGTGTATTTTCCAGCCAGAAAGTGGAAGAGAATTTTGTTCAAGCTATTTTTATAGCATGAACACAGCCAAACAAAGGTAGAGAGAGTAGCACAGCTTGGCATGCTCCAAGAACTGACATCTATCTAATTATCTGGGTAATACAGTCTGGGAGGAAGAACAGGGGAGCAGGTAGCTAGAGAAACAAATTTAGGCCAGATCATAAGATACTTTATTTATGTGTAGGTATACTCAAAATCTGAACTTGAGGAGAGAAAGAGAAGCTTAAGTCTAAAAAGCCTGCAGCTTGACGGTGTGATTTTGGACACGTTATTCATGCCTTTCTGTCTCATTTTCTTCATTGTTAAGGAAATAATCTAACTCATAGGGTTAGTAAAGGAATAAGTGAGTTGATACACTAAAAGTTCTTAGGCGAATGCCTAACATTAAATAAGCCACTTTACTGGATAGGTAACAGTGGCATACATCATAAAGAAATGTAGGTAGAGCAACAAGATGGGAAGAAAGATTATAGTTCTGATTGGAAATGGTGAGCTTTAAGAGCCTAGTTATTCATGTGGTGATGCCCAGAGTGTTGACTATAGATAAGTGATGGGTTATATAGTTAAGAGTACAGGTAGTAAAGCCATTCTGCTTGGATCTGAAATGTATTGATGGTGTGATTTTAGATAGGTGACTTAAGTTCTCTCTGTATCATTTTTTTCATCTCTATCAAGAGGACATTTCTACTCGTAGGGTTTAGTAGGAAGTAAATGAACTAACATATTTGAAATCCTTAAAGGAGTGCCTAGCATTTAATAATCATTTTAGTAGCAGCTAAAAGTTAGCTAAAAGTTAGTTACTAGCACTATAAGCCTAGAACTCAGGAGAACAGTCATGTCTGGACACACAGCAGAGTGGAAATCATAGTAAAGGGACCTTGCATATATAATAAAGGGTACTAATTAAGTCAAGAAATATACTAAAATAGCCCACCTACAGATAAACATTGTAAACTGTGAACAAAATGTAAGTGAAATAACTATTTAAAAGAATTAAAGAATGTGAAATATGAAATAATCAATTATATTATTGTATCTATGTATACCAGTGTCAAACAATTGGTAAATAAAATCAAGAAAGCAATTCCACTTACATTATGATCAGAAAAGCATAAAATATTTAGACATAAATGTAATAAAAGATAGGCAAGGCCTGTACCTAAAAATTATAAAATATTGCTGAAAGAAATTTAAAAAGACCTAAATTAATGGAGAGTTATATCATCTCAAAGATTGGAAGATAATATTATTATGATGTCAGTTTTTCCCAAATGGATCTATAGATTAATAAAATTACAATTAATTTGCCAACAGCCTCTTCAATAGAAATGAGAAATTAACATTTACATTTGTTTTAAATATATATTTCATTTAATTCAGATTTATTTTAAATGTATTAAATTTAAAAGTTTTGTATTTATCAAAATTTAAATTTATATGAAAATGCAAAGGTCCTAGAACAATCAACGTAATCTTGGGAAAACGGATCAAAGTTGGAATCTCTACTTTCCATCCTGCTTAACAATTTACCCATAAATGTATTGGCTTACAACAACCACCTTATAAAATTTCTTAGTTTCCTTAGGTTAAGAGTCCAGGCACATTGTGGATAGTTGGGTTTTCTGCTTAGGTCTCACAAGGTGTCAGTCAGAGCAGTGGTTCTCATTCAGGTCTTGGGGTCCTCATTCAGGATCAGTGTTTGTTGTCAGACTTAATTTGGTTCTCACTCTTTCCCTGTGCTTCCCTCTATTTTTAAGCCAGCAATATCATGTAAAATCCTTCTTATACTTTGAATCTGATGTTCTCTCTTGTCTCTGTATTTGAAAGGCTCATGTGATACACTGGACCCATCTGGATAATCCAGAATAATCTCCTTATTTTAAGGTTAATTAAGCAATATCCTTAATTACATTCCATGTAAAGTCCCTTTACCAACACATTCACAGGTGTGCTATCTCATCATATTCATAGTCCTGGGAATCATAGGAGGACATGGTATCTATCTTCTTGGGTGTCATAATTCTGACTAATACAGCAGCCTTACATTACTTGATTGCAAAGATTGGAAGAATTATAAGTAGAGATTATTAGTTTTTAGCAGAAAAATGGAAATCTAATCATCAGATAGCAGAAAAGGAAGTTGCAGTAAATATAAAATATATAGAATTTTATAAATATGGATATAGGAAGTTGAATGAATTAAAGCTTGAAGACCTAAAATTTCTTTGGGGAATAGATAAAGTATCTTGTTGAAAGAAGCAGAGGCCATAAGTGGTGTTTGAATAGAAAGCTGTACTGTTGGTGAAGGTTTTAAATGGCTCTTGTAGGTAATAGGAGAAAAAGCAAGCAACTGTGGGAGCATAAAATTAATATTGTTATAAATCTGTATTTTATCTGAATACAGGAAATGAAGACAGATGTTTGGATTATTCCAAGGTAAGGGTTGTGAGGAACATTTTAGCATAATCGAGGCAATGAAATGAAAGAACTTTAGAGACACTGGACAAAATAACGATTGAATCAAAGAACCCTGGAGCCTACACCTGAAATGAAAATAAGTGTATGAAGGAGATAATTTGAAGGATGGGTGTCATCATATATTTGGAGAATATGTGTGGTGGAAGTAAAGAAAGAAAGGATTTGAGAAGATAGATTTTGGTTATAAATAAATATATAGGAGTTGAATATTTAAGAAATGAGGCAATTCCAAGTGATAAGAGGGTTTTTATTTGTGTCTATGGAAATCAGTTTATTAACGTTAGATAGGATAAAGATTGGTGTCCAAAAATTCTGATATTAGGCAATTGGGAGGGTTGTTCTTATGAATTTGGAAGTTAACAATTATTATGGCAGAAATTGGATTGAGAAAAAAAAGCTTCCATAAGGCAAAATGATGTAAAGACCATAGTAAATTAAGAAAGTAGTATGGGAAGTCAATTGATTACCAAATAAGGACAAGTTGAAGATGATGCAATTGAATAAACTCTTTATTTTCTAGCTCTTCCATGCTCAGTGACTCCCTACTTCAAGACACTCTGCTGTCCTGCCTTGAACAATATCATCACTTTCTCAGAGTACAGACAAGAATATCTTAGAGAATCCATGAATAGCTTTTATCTGATACATAGATTCTTTTATTTCAAAGTCTATCTTTAATTAATGCTTAAATACCCCTGTGGGTATTTTATCAACTTTCTAAATTAGATCTTTATGATTCCCCTTTTTCTTTTATTTTTTTCTCATTCCATATAGCAGGAATAGGGAGCTACATTTTCAGTAATGACTTCACTAGTTATTGAAATTTATCAGAATCATTTAAGTCAAAAGAAAAAGAATCATCAGCAGAAAAAGTATCAGAACTGAAAAATTTCAGAAGTCTCTAGTTAGATTCACTTTTTGATCACAGCTCCATTCAGTATATTGCTACCTAATCTTTATTTGAAAATTTTTAGAGTAAAATTCAAAGATGTCTGTTGGGACATACTACTCATATAACCAAAACACTGTTGTATTATTATGTGCTCTAAAGGTTAATACTTTTCAGTAGCTTATGGGAGAAGACAATTTAGTTAACATACATTAGGATGCTTGTTTGAGTCTGTATTCTTTAAAAATTAATTATGGACAGATACTCAATTTACTGTGAAAAAAGTAAGCTGATTAAATTAGACTGATTTTGGCTAGATTTGTGTTTCAGTATATCATACTAGCTTTCATTTCTTTTCCAAAATACTTGGAAAATAAGTTATAGAAAATAACTACTAAAATAAGTTATAGGAAATATTTCCAAAGATCACACACACATACCACACACAAAATGTACACTAAAGAAAATGATTTTAAATTTGGAGGGGGAAATAGACAATATTTTTCAAACTTAATAAAATATTATGTAAAACACATCAGCAAATAGCTTAAATTGCTTATAAGTAGGAAAAGGCAAATGCTTTTCCTTATTTAAAATTCCTTTATAGCACAGGCTTATAAAAATGATGGTATTTAAAAATTTAAACAAAATAAGCAGTTCTGAAGATCTCTTATGTGTTTCCATACAAGCCTTAAATATGTATATAGGTAGTTTGGCCATTTGAAATACCTCTAGGATAAAACTGTGGCTGATCAGCTTCATTCTAAAATCAGAAAAAAATCTGTGAAAGACTTTGAAAGGGTAAAAAATAAATTGCTGGGGGTCCTGCCTAGTACACCTTTCAGAATTGTCTGTGCCTTTCAATCTCCTTGAACAATTTTACAAGTCTAAGAATAACTGTGACCAATGCAAATGATTCTTGTTTATAGAAATATAAAGAATTTTTCCAGCTAAGTTACATTTGATTATTGCCCAGTGGATAGTGACTAGTTTTACACCTGTGAATTTATCTTAGTTAGCATTTTTGATTGCCAATATAGAAATAGGAGCAGAAATAAACATAGACATAGATAAAGAATGGACATAGATATAGGTAAATGCTCTTTGAATTCTCATAACTGATTTATTCTTTAATGAGTTATATGATATCTTTGGCATGTGCTCATTTTATATTTGTATGGGTCACGGTTTTATGTTCTTAAAAGTGTTCTTAAGCAATTAATAAAATTTGAATTTACTAACTGTAAGTTAAAGTTTTTTGAGTCAACATTAATTTTCAGAGCTCCTACTTTACCACATCTGGTTTAAATTTTTAAAATCTTCACCATAAAGTAATTTATACTTTTTCCATTTGTTTGAGAAAACTTTGTCCTAAGTGTGTCCTAAAAATTATTTTCTGAAATATTTCTTAAAAAGAAAGTTTTACGATAAAATACCTGTGTAAAATGTAATATATCCTTCTGGTAGGAATCCTAATGGTCTTCACTGTACAACTGTCTACTGAGACATAGAGGCTATTCTTAATCAAGTTGATGTTTCTCAAGCAATCACACCTTCAACTAATCTTCACAAACCTTCTGCTATAGGTACAGGAATATTCACTATCTCCTTGCTCTCCCCTAGCTTTACCTATTCTGAACTTTCCAACTTTGCTCACCCTCTTCTCCTTGCCTCACCTCTCTACTGTAATGGTCTATAATAGTCTCCCCTCGCCTCTCTGCTTTTCCAATTTGAATCAACAACTGTACATCTCCTACTTCTATTTTTTGTAATAATTGAAATGTATGCTTATGTTTGCCACTAGACTGTGAGTTCTCAAAGGATCAAGAATACCTTATTCATCTTTGTATTGCAGAGCAGAGGGGAACTGAAGTGAAGTAACACTCTGGTTTAGTTAAGCCTTCTCTTTGAAGGTTTGGATTTTGGGGTAGCAAAAAATGCTACCCCAAAATATGGTACATTGACACACTAAGTATTTTAACCTGAAGGAAACTGAGAAACTTGCAGAAGCAGAAAGACTGCTCTGAACTTTTGCCTCCTCTCTTTTAAACACTGTGACAAGTGCCATGCTTTAAACTAGGAAGGAAGGAATATACATAGAAAAGCCAAGAAGAATCGGAACAAACAGGCCTTGCTTGGCACCTCATCCCCACTTCATGACCATTAGGTCATGCCCCCCTTTTTTGGTCCAATCAGACTTCTACACAATTGTCTATTCGTCATCAAACCTAAGTATAAAAACAGTTTTCCCTGGGTTTTCACTTCAGAAAGCTTCCAGGTCAAATAAAATTTTGATGAGATAAATTTGGTATGCCTTTTTCTTGCTAATCTGTCTTTGTTATAGAAGTGTCAGACATAAACCTATTTAAGTACTTGAAATTTTAATTGTCTATTTGTAGTTTCTGTGTTATTGCTGGTATGATTATGTAACTCTGTTAATCTCATTGCTTTTTGCCGTATTTTCCACCTCAATTTTCAGTTTCTTGGGCCAAAGGATCTTTATATGCCTACATCAACTGTAAGAGAACTCTTCAAGAGCTAGAAGTGAAATACTACTTGAATGATTTGAACTGAAGGTAAATACTACTAGTAGAAGCACCAGTGATCATAGAGGGATAGAAAAAAAATGCAGGACAAATTTACTGCCATGAATTAGGCACTTGTACTAAAAAGTTTACTTAGCATAATGATTAGTGAAGCTACTTTCATAACTTGGCTAATTATATTTTTAGTCTAAATTTAATATAATTCTGATTATATATCTTCATTGCAAAAGCATTTACAAAAAATATGCATTGTTTCTTATTCAAAATGGCTTAAGTATTAAGCACAAATACATAAAAACACTCTCTTCTGAGTAGTTGTTATATGACTTAAATGAGTTTATATACAGCCATTACTAATTGAAATTCTTACCTATTTCCTCAATAAATATGTGTTAAATACATTTGTTAACTAGGTACTATACTGAGCACTGAAATAGAAAGATGGAGCAAATTGATTGTTATCTTGAGGGGGTAGGGCTAAAATGACTGACCAGAAGCAGCGGTGATTGGAGACTTTCATCAAAAAGAACCATAACCGCCTTCAAATCCTGCACCAGCAACTAAGGTATCCAGGTTCTTCATCAGAACTGACTAGGCTGGGTGAAGTGGCTCACACCTATAATTCCAGCAATTTGGGAGGCCAAGGGGGATGGATCACCTGGGGTCAGGAGTTTGAGACCAGCCTGGCCAACATGGTGAAACCCTGTCTCTACTAAAAATACAAAAATTAGCTTGTTGTAGTGGCAGATGCCTGTAATCCCAGCTACTCAGGAGGCTGAGGCAGGAGAATCGTTTGGGAGGTGGACGTTGCAGTGAGCCAAGATTGTGTCATTGCACTCCAGCTTGGGCAACAAGAGTACAACTCTATCTCCCCAAAATTTAAATACATCAAATAAAAAAGAACTGACTAGGCAGCTGACATGACCCACAGAGCACAAAGAGGAAGGAAGAGCAGTGTGGTATGGTGGCTCATCTAAGAGCCACATGGGGCAGGGGAGCCCCCACACCCCAGTCAAGGGAGGCGGGGAATCAGTGTGCTATCCAGGCTAGGAAACCATGCTTTTCCCATGGAACTGTGCAACCCTCAGATTGGAAGATAGCACTCATGAACCCATGCACTGGGGCCTAGGATCCCAACCACAGAGCCATGCAGATTCTCAACTAGAATCTGCTTAAGCCTGGTGAGACCCCGGGAAGGGGAACCAGTACCAAAGCTACGGATGCCTGTTGTATAAGGCCCCTGAGGTCCTTGGGGGAGGGTCATCAGCCAACACTGTGACTGATATCTGCTTAACACATTAAGGAGTGGGTATAGGGCACCAGCCATCTATAGCTCCAGGATGCGCTTTTCTCCTGCTGGAGCCAGGGAGGCTCATGGCTTGGTCCCAAGGGTTATCCCCCACAGCCCAACACACTGGCTGTGGTACATTGTAGCCAGAGTGCCTCCTCAGGCCTGACCCTGACCCATCCCTCTGCACTGGGTGGGGCCTCCCTGCAGGTATTCCAACAACTCCAGCCAGGGGCTCAGGGACAGAAGTCTGATCTCCCTGGGCCTGAGCCCCTAGAGGGTGGGGTGGCCACAGTCTCTGTAAACCAGCAGAGTTAGTTTTTCCTCCTGCTAGTTCCGAGGAATCTGGGCAGCCCAGACAAGTGGGTTTCCCCCTAGCAAATCATACTCCTTTCACGAAGAGACAGTCAAAGTGCTTCGTTAAATGGGTCCTGCTCCCTGTGCCACCCAACTGGGCGAGACCCTCCAACACTGTCAGACACCTTATACAGGAGCATTCCTACTGGCATCAGGTAGGTGCCCCTTGAGGTTAGAGATCCCAGAAGTAGAAGCAGGCACCTATCTTTGCTGTTCTCCAACCTCCTCAAGTGACAACTGCAGGTGCAGGAGTGAACCAGATGAATAGGGCTTGAAGTGAACTTCCAGTACACTTTAGCAGGCCTCCAGAAGAGGGACCTGATCATTGAAAGATAAACAAACAAACAGAAAGCAACAGCAATAGCATCATCAAAAAAGAAGTCCCAACAAAAACCTCATCCAAGGGTCAGCAGCCTCAAACATCGAAACTGAATAAACTCATGAGGATGAGAATCAATGAAAAAATGCTGAAAAACCAAAAGGCCAGAGTTCCTCTTCTCTTCCAAATGGTAGCAATGCCTCTACAGCAAGTGTGCAGAACTGGTCAGGGGATGAGATGGACAAATTGACAGAAATAGGCTTTAGAAGGTGAGTAATAACAAATCCGCTGAGCTAAAGAGGCATGTGCTAACCCAATGCAAAGAAGCTAAGAACCTTGATAAAAGGTTAGAGAAGGTGCTAACTAGAATAACCAGTTTAGAGAGGAATATAAATGACCTGATAGAGCTAAAACATAGCACAATAATTTTGTGAAGCAGGTACAAGTATCAATGGCTGATATTTGTGTAAGAAAGGATATCAGAGTGGAATATCAGACCAAGTGGAAGAAAGGATATCAGAGTTTGAAGACCACCTTGCTTAAATAAGTCATGAAGATAAGATTAGAGAAAACAGAATAAAAAGGAATGAAAAAAACCTCCAAGAAATATGGGACTATGTAAAAATACTGAACCTATGACTGATTGGAGTACCTGAAGGAGATGGGGAGAATGGAACCAAGCTGGAAAACACACTTCAGGATATTATCCAGGAAAACTTCCCCAAACTAGCAAGAAAAGTCAACATTCAAATTCAGGAAATACAGAAGACACTACTAAGATACTAAATGAGAGGCTCAACTGCAACACACATAATCATCAGATTCTCCAAGGTTGAAATGAAGGAAAAACTGTTAAGGGCAGCTAGAGAGAAAATCCAGGTCACCTACAAAGGGAAGCACATCAGACTAACAGTGGACCTTTCAGTAGAAACCTTGTAAGCCAGAAGAGAGAGGGGGCTAATATTTAACATTCTTAAAGAAAAAAATTTTCAACCCAGAATTTCATATCCAGCCAAACTAAAATTCATAAATGAAGGAGAAATAAAATCCTTTCCAGACAAGCAAATGCTGAGGGATTTCATCACCACAAGGCCTGCCTTGCAAGAGCTCCTGAAGGAAGCACTAACATGGAAAGAAGAAACTGGTACCAACCACTGCAAAAACCACACCAAAATATAATGGCCAATGACACTATGAAGAAACTGCACCAACTAGTATGCAAAATAAACAGATAGCAACATGATGACAGGATAAAATTTACACATAACGATATTAATCTGAAATGTAAATAGGCTAAATGCCCCAATTAAAAGACACAGACTGGCAAATAGGAGAGTCAAGATCCATAGGTGTGATGTATTCAGGAGACACACATGTGCAAAGATACACATAGGCTAAAAATAAAGAGATGGTGAAAAATTTGCCAAGCAAATGGAAAGAAAAAAAAAGCAGGGGTTCTTAAAGACCTACAAAGAGACTTAGAGTTTCACACAATAATAGTGGGAGACTTTCATACCCCAATATCAATATTAGACTGATCAACAATGCATAAAATTAACATGGATATTAAGGACTTGAACACAGCTCTGGATCAAGCGGACTTAATAGACATCTACAGAACTCTCCACCCCAAATCAACAGAATATACATTATTCTCAGTGCCACATGGCACTTTTTCTAAAACCAACCATATAATTAGAAGTAAAACACTCCTGGAAAAATGCAAAAGAACTGAAATCACCAGTCTCTCACACCACAGTACGATCAAATTAGAACTCAGGATTAGGACTCTTACTCAAAACCACACAATTACATGGAAATTTAACAACATGCTCCTGAATGACTCCTGAGTAAATAATGAAATTAAGACAAAAATCAAGATGTTATTTGAAATCAATGAGAACAAAGAGACAATATGCCAGAATCTCTAGGATGCCGCTAAAGCAGTGATAAGAGGGAAATTTATAGCATTAAATGCCCACATCGGAAAGCTGGGAAGATCTCAAATCAACACCCTAACATCACAATTAAAACAGATAGAGTCCAAGAGTGGTGGCTCATACCTGTAATCCCAGCACTTTGGGAGACCAAGATGGGTGGATCATCTGAGGTCAGGAGTTTGAGACCAGCCTGACTTACATGGTGAAACCCTATCTCTACTAAAAATACAAAAAAAAAAAAGAAAAAAAAAATGGACATGGTGGTGCAAGCCTGTAATTATAGCTACTTGGGAGGCTGAGGCAAGAGCATTGCAGAGGCTGCAGTGAGCCAAGATCATGCCATGGCACTACAGCCTGGGCTACAAGAGTGAAAATCCATTTCATAAACAAGTGGAAAAAAAAAAGGACTACAGAAGCAAGAGCAAACAAATCCAAAAGCTAGCAGAAGGCAAGAAATAACTACGATCAGCACAGAACTAAAGGAGATAGAGACACAAAAAAAACCTCCAAAAAAATCAGTGAATCCAAGAGGTGTTTTTTTGAAAAAATTAACAAAATAGAGCACTAGCTGGACTAATAAAGAAGAAAAGAGAGAAGAATCAAACAGACACAACAAAAAATGATAAATTAGATGTCACTACTGATCCCACAGAAATACAAACTACAATAAGAGAATACTATAAACAACTCTATGCAAATGAACTACAAAATCTAGAAGAAATGGAAAAATTCCTAGACACATATAGCCTCACAAGACAACCAGGAAGAATTCAAATCAAGATTATGAAAATGGCCATACTGCCCAAAGTAATTTACATATTCAATGCTTTTCCATCAAACTACTATTGACATTCTTCACAGAATTAGAAAAAAAACTACCTTAAATTTCATATGGAACCAAAAAAAGAGCCCATGCAGCCAAGACAAGCCTAAGCAAAAGAACAAAGCTAGAGGCATGATGCTAACTGACTTCAAACTACACTACAAGGCTACAGAAACCAAAATGGTATGGTACCGGTACCAAAACAGACAAATAGAACAGTGAAACATAACAGAGACCTCAGAAATAACACCACACATCTACAACTACAACCATCTGCTCTTCGACAAACCTGACAAAAACAAGTAATGTGGAAAGGATTCTCTATTTAAGAAATGGTTCTGGGAAAATTGGCTAGCCATATGCAGAAAACTGAAACTGGACCCCTTCCTTATGTCTTATACAAATTAACTGAACATGGATTAAAGACTTAAATGTAAAACTCAAAAGCATAAAAACTGTAGAAGAAAACCTAGGCAATACCATTCAGGACATAGGCCTGGGCAAAAACTTCATGACTAAAACACCAAAAGCAATCATATCAAAAGCCAAAATTGACAAATGGGATCTAATTAAACTAAAGAGCTTCTACAGAGCAGAAGAAACTATCATCAGAGAGAACAGGCAACCTACAGAAATGGAGAAAAGTTTTGCAATCTATCCATCTGACAAATGTCTAATATCCAGAATCTACAAGGAATTTAAACAAATTTACAAGAAAAAAAAAAACCCCACCAAAAAGAAGACAAAGGATATGAACAGACACTTCTCAAGAGAAGATATTTATGCAGCCAACAAACATGAAAAAAAAAAGGTCAACATCACTGATCATTAGAGAGATGCAAATCAAAACCACAATGAGATAAGTATGTCACTCCAGTCAGAATGGAGTGTAAGTTAGTACACTTTTGATGAGAATGTAAGTTAGTTCAACTGTTGTGGAAGACAGTGTGGTGATTCCTCAAGTATTTAGACCCAGCAATTCCATTACTGAGTATATACCCAAAGGAATATAAATCATTCTACTATAAAAATACATGCACACATATGTTTATTGCAGCACTATTCACAGTAGCAAAGACATGGAACTAAACCAAATGCCCATCAGTGATAGACTGGATAAAGAAAATGTGGTACATATACACTATGAAATACTACGCAGCCATAAAAAGGAATGAGATCATGTCCTTTGCAGGGAGATGGATGAAGCTGGAAGCCATCATTCTCAGCAAACTAACACAGGAAAAGAAAACCAAACACCGCATGTTCTCACTCATAAATGGGAGCTGAACAATGAGAACACATGGACACAGGGAGGAGAACAACACACACTGGGGCCAGTTAGGGTATGAGGGGGAAGGGGAGGGAAGGCATTAGGACAAATAGCTAATGCATTTGGGGATTAAAACTAGATGACGGGTTGATAGATGCAATAAACCACCATGGCACATGTATACTTATGAAACAAACCTACACGTTCTATACTTGTATCCTGGAACTTAAAGTAAAATAAATAAAGAATTTAAAAAAACAGATTTTACCACTCAACCATGCAACCATAATAAAAGCCCTCTTGTTATAACTGGTAACACTGAGATTCGAATAAATATGGAATCATCACAAAATTAAAGAGACTAATTCAGACTGGAGGAGCGGTTGGTAAGAGATTAAAAGTGAAAATGTCATTGAGTTGGTTACCAAAGGATGGGTAATAAAAGGATAAATTTTACTAGTGGTTGTGCAGTTCATGAACTGTATGATGAGGGCAAATAGGTATGAGACAAGGAAACACACAGCCAAGAATCAGCCACTTGTGAGGCACCTCCCTGGAGAAAAAACTTTCTCTTCCTTCACATGCAGGCACTACCTTCTCACAAATTAGAACACAGCAAAGCATTCTGATCTGCACAATAACATAGAGCTTGTGTTGCATAATATTATCTAGACAACATTAACATTGTGAGTTTGTAGTGCTCTTGAGAAGTATATATTTGAGAAAAAAGGGGACAGTATCAGTAAAGTCATAGGAATAAGAGAATATAAAGTTGGGTAGGGAGTAAAGATCTGTTTAGAGCAGAATGTTGCTAGGGGTTGGAGGGAGGAAGCTATAGCAGAAAATTTAGTATGAGAAGTCTACACTAGAAAGAACAGAGCACGTTATCTGAAATGCCATTTAGAACAAATTCATTTTATTCTGTGAACAACTGCAAGCTATTAATATGTTTAAATAGAAAGTTATGTGATCAGAATTTTATTTTAAAGACAGTTGAGGTTTGTGGGCCAGAGAAAAGACTTAGATTGAAGAAAATATGAAGAATAGGGATGAAGATCTCAACTGGAAGAATAATGTAAATTCGTAGAGAGACTATGAGAGCCTAAGTTAGAATAGAAGGGGTAGTATTGGAAAGGAAGGATCCTTTTGAGACTCCTTTTTGAAGTACAGTGAGTAGGAAAACATATTACGTGTAATCAGTGAAGACTGAGACTGTTAGCACTGGTCAAGAGGCTGATGATGATGCCATTTATAATGAGAACAACTCATAATCAAGAGGTAGGTTTTGTTGCACATGGGGGAGAGATGGAGAAAGACAGAGTTATTTTATTGTCCTATCTTTGTCAATATATTAGTACATTATTTGTACATTATTAGTACATTAATTTTTCAAAGTAGAATGTACTATGTCATAAATAAAATACTATTAGATCTTAACATTTAGTGTTATTTACATGTAATTGACTTAAATGTTTCTATTATTTCTAAACTGTACCTACCTTACTTTTTCAATTTCTTTAAGTAAATTCTTTCTAGTTTTTTCTGTTTTTAGTTTTTGCTTAACAATTAGGCTTTTCTCTTTTAGGATAGCTTCATTCTTCTTCATTCTGTCAACTTTAAGCAGTCCTCTGGTCAAAACAGTGCGTTCATTATTTAAGTTTTGAACTAATAAACGCTCTTCAGCCTTTCGTGATTTTTCTTTTAGAAACAGAGCTCTCCTCTCTCTAGTTTTTTCAAGGTAGTTGAATCTGTTTTGCCAAACTTGTTGTAAACCGTTCTGAATTGTCTCATTGTTTTCTTTAATTAGTTTTTGTGTAGCAAGTATTTTCTTATTCAAATATTTACTAACAGTTACTCTAACTCTTTCTTGAGCAAGTTGTGCCATGGCTACAACTCTCACTTTTTCTTTATGGCATTCCTGCTTATTTTGTTCTGTGTAATATTTGTCAATATCAACAAGTGTTTGGAGTTTCATACCAGCTCTTTGTGTTGCAAAAAACTCTTTTATGTTTCTCTCCACTGGTGAGTCTTTTTTAATGATTGGCTTTTGAGGAGTAGCAAACAATGGCTGAGGATACTCAAGAAAAAAATCTTGTTTTTTCTCTTTCAAAACTGCAACATTCTTCAATGAACCTAAAGTATGTATGGGTAGTTTGAAAACTGATATCCTAAAACTGGTATCCAATTTTTCATCCACAATTTCATCTTTAGAGTCTTGACCTACATCAAACAGAAGACAAATATTATACATTATACAAGAGCTAAGCACATTTTATTTTCTGTCCACATAGTTTTGAAAGCTATATCAATAAAATTGATGAGAACCTGTTAATGAATTTACTAAGAAGAATTATTCCCAAGTACCTTTTCACCCTGTGATTTAACAGTGACTTTGGAAAAGAAAATCACTATTAAAACATTTTCACAGAGAAATTCACTGAATCTAATTCTTACATTTTCTGTATTATCTTCCACAATTGTTAACTTACACTGACTCAATAGCAGCATCCTATCACATACTTAGTACTACTTAACCGCACACATTATTTTTCATATAGTTTGCTAAAAGAAACAAAGTTTAATTAAGCAAAGAACAATTCATGAAATGGGTAGCACCCACAACCAGTGAAAATTTAGAAAACTCTGCTTTCAAAAGGAATGCTTCCAGTGTTTGCCCATTCAGTATTATATTGGCTGTGGGTTTGTTCTATTCAACACAGCACTGGAAGATCTGGCCAGGACAATCAGGCAAGAAAAAGAAATAAAAGGTATTCAACTGGGAAAAGAGGAAGTCAAATTGTCTCTGTTTGCAGATGATCATGAGTGAACTCCCATTCACAATTGCTACAAAGAGAATAAAACACTTAGGAATACAACTAACAAGGGATGTAAAGGACCTCTTCAAGGAGAACTACAAACCACTGCTCAAGGAAATAAGAGAGGACACCAACAGATGGGAAAATATTCCATGCTAATGGTTAAGAAGAATCAATATCATGAAAATGGCCATACTTCTGAAAGTAATTTATAAATTCAATGCTATCCCCATCAAGCTACCATTGACCTTCTACACGGTATTGGGAAAAAAACACCTTAATCTTCATATGGAACCAAAAGAGAGCATGTGTAGCCAAGACAATCCTAAGCAAAAAAAAAAAAAAAAAAAAAAAA
>CAUYQU010023883.1:0-22803 GCA_963574635.1 Cheracebus regulus
ATCTCCCGGTCTGTGGGCAACAAAAATTCGTCAGAAAGTGCAGCGTCCACTCGTTCTCTGCGCTTTCACTGGGAGCTACATTCCTGAGCTGTTGCTAATCGGCCATCTTGGATCTCTCTCCCATTTTCTTTACCATTATATATCAAATGTCAATATTAAAGTTTCCAGTAACAATCTCTGTTACTGGAAATTTTAATATTGACATTTGATATATAATGAATCAGAAACAGCATAATATTCTCATCCCAAACACAAACAGCCTGATACACGGATTCAAATGAGTCACATCTGTGTTCAGAGTTAATCCCTGCAAATCAATTATAAAAGAGCATCCTAAGATGTTTCATATTTGGCTGAGAATGCATGAAACTATGTGTTAGAAAATATTTGGCAAGTATCAAGCCTTCAAGATTCCAAGGATATTCCTGAGATTTCAGAGGTGCCGGGTAGGAAAACTGTGGCCATTCCAACATACAGGTGTGACAACAGAAAAATTGAGCGTTAATTGATTAGCAGCTGCTCAGTGGTATGAAGCAGTCTGTAGCAGAGTCTAAATGAATAAATAATCAAATTCAGGCTATAAAGTAATGGAATGATAGATTGCTCAGGAAGGTTCTGTTACTAAGACATCTTAGTGAGAGCTGCAAGAACACCTTTATGCCCTGGGAGGAGATGAGAAACATGGATGGAAGGTATTTATCACTATATTATTACCTCATGGCACATTTCTTCTAAGAGCCTTGAATTGCTGCCACAAACTTCCCCAGTAAGTGAAAGCAGACAGGGAGGTTATCTCAGTTTAACAGACTCAGAAATGATGGCCAAGAATGGCTTAGTGACACACTGGTGAGCTTGTTTGCTTCAGCTCTGGAGCCCTCTTGGGACAAAACCTGGACAGCTTCCCAAGCTGCCTGCCTTCAGCTGTGTTACAGCAACAAGTGTTTATCTAGCACTGGCCATGCCTGGTGAGAAGAGTAACAGCAGCAACTGTTGTTGCGAGGTATTAGGTACCAGACTCTGTGTTAATGGTTTGACATATGTTATCTCATTTATTCCTCACAAATAACACTGTGCTGATGATTAAAATGCTCATCCAATTTAAAGATGAAGAAACTGAGGCTGTGAATGGTTAGGGGACTCAACTGTACTGAACTCTGTCTCTGATTCCAAAACCCTCTATAAATATTTTCTGTAGTTTCTTCAGTCAACTCAATGGTTCTGTTCAGCTGGGCAGCTATACTTTGTGCCAAAAAATAGTGATGTCCCTCTGGCTCCCTGAACAGTCTTTTGGGAATCTGGGCAGACTAAATTAGGCTCTCAGAGCTGAATACGTGCCCAAATTGTCAGAAAATGACTGTGGCTCACATGAATGAACTGGTTAAGGGCAACAGTTGCTTACTTCTGGTTCCTTCTTCCCTCGCGTACAGATAATAACTGCTGTGGAAGGTTCTAGGAGTTCAAATGCTGTATGAGCTGGGAAAGCCAAAAAAGCTGAGGTACACAGAATTCTTTTTTATATTTTTTATTTTTTTGAGACGGAGTCTTGGTCTGGTTGCCCAGGCTGGAATGCAGTGGCACAATCTCGGCTCACTGCAACCTCTGCCTCCCAGGTTCAAGCAAAGGAAGAATTCTTTTTTTAAATTCCAGCTTTGAAGTTCAGGGGTATATGTCCAGGTTTGTTACATAGGTAAACATGTACTATGTTGATTAGCTGCATAGATCACCCCATCACCTCAGTATTAAGCCTAGCATCCATTAGCCATTCTTCCTGATGCTCTTCCTCCTCCCACCCCCTACCCTCCAACACTGCACAATGTGTGTTGTTCCCCTCCTTGTGTCCATATGTTCTCACCGCCCATCTCCCACTTATAAGTGAGAACATGTGGTGTTTGGTTTTCTGTTCCTGCATTAGTTTGCTGAGGATAATGGCTTTCAGCTCCATCTGTGTCCCTGCAAAGGACAAAATCTCATTCCTTTTTATGGCTGCATAGTATTCCATGGTATATATGTACTACATTTTTTATTTAGTCTATCATTGATGGGCATTTAGGTTGATTCCATGTCTTTACTATCATGAATAATGCTGCAATGAACATACATGTGTATGGATCTTTATAACTGAATGATTTACATTCCTTTGGGAATATACCCAATAATGGGATTCCTTGGTCAAATGATATTTCTGTCTCTAGGCCTTGGAGGCACACTGTCTTTTACAATGGTTGAACTAATTTACACTCCCACAAACAGCATAAAAGTGTGTCTTTTTCCCCACAACCTTGCCAGAATCTGTTTTTTGACTTTTTAATAATGGCCATTCTAACTGGTGTGAGATGGTTTTGACTTGTATTTCTCTAATGATAAGGGATGTTGAGCTTTTTTTCATATTTGTTGGCTGCATTGTCTTTTTTTTTTTTTTTTTTTTTGAGATGGAGTCTCTGTCATCCAGGCTGGAGTACAGTGCCGCCATCTTGGCTCACTGCAACCTCTGCCTCCTGAGTTTAAACCATTTTCCTGCCTCAGACTCCCAAATATCTGGGACTACAGGCACTCATCACTATGCTTGGCTATTTTAAAAAATTTTTTGTAGAGATGGGGTTTCACTATGTTGGGCAGGCTAGTCTCAAACTCATGACCTCATGATATGCCTGCCTTGGCCTCCTGGCATTACAGGGATGAGCCACTGTGCCTGGCTGAATGTCTTCTTTTGAAAAGTGTCTCTTCCTGTCTTTTGCCTACTTTTTAATGTTGTTGTTGTTTGTCACTTTAAGTTCTTTATGATGCTGGATATTAGACCTTTGTCAGAGGCATACATTGTAAAAATGGTTTCCCATTCTGTAGGTTGCCTGTTCACTCTGTTGATAGTTCCTTTTGCTCTGAAGAAGCTCTTTCATTAGATCCCATTTGTCACTTTTTGCTTTTGTTGCAATTGCTTTTGGTGTCTTCATGAAATTCTTGCCTGTGCCTATGTCTGGAATGGTACTGGGTATGCAGAATTCTAAAGTGGCCCCTGAAATTCCTGCTGTTTGGTGCTCAGGCTTGTAATCCCCTACCCTCTTGTGTAGGAGCAGGACCTATAAATATGACATCATCCCATGATCAGTTTATATGGCAAAGGTGAGGGGATTTTGCAGATGTGATTAATGTCTCCACTCAGTTTTTTTGAGAATGGGTCTTGCTCTGTTAACTAGGCAGGAGTGCAGTGGCATGATCTCGGCTCTGGGTTCAAGCAATCCACCTGCCTCAGCCTCCCAAGTAGCAGGGACTACAGGCAAACAACACCATGGCTTGCTGGTTTTTGTATTTTTTGTAGAGACAGGGTTTTACCATTTTGCCCAAGCTGGTATCGAAATCCTAGGCTCAGGCAATCTGCCCAGCTTTACCTCCCAAAGTGCTGGGATTATAAGCATGAGCCAGAATGGATATAGGCATGAGCCACTGTGGCTACCCTTAATTCAGTTTGTCTTGAGTTAATAAAAAGGGAGATTATCCCAGGTGGGCCTGACAAATCAGATGAAAACCCTTATAAGGAGATCAACTTGTTCAGAAGAGACTGATTTTCTTGCTGATCTCGAAGAACTGACATGCTGCAAGAGGACCACATAGCAAGTAAATATGGGCACTGACAATGACCCCCAGCTGACACCTATTAAGAAAATAGGGACCTCAATCCTATAACCAAAAGGAACTAATTTCTGCCAATAACCACATGTACTTGGAAGAGGACACTGAGTTCCAGGAAAGAGTGCAGCTTGGTCAACACCTGAATTGCAGCCTAGTGAGACCATAAGCAGAGAACCCAGTGAGGTTGTACTGGGACTCCCGACCTGTGGAAACTGTGAGGTCATAAATGGGTGTTGTTTGAAGCAGCTACGATCGTAATAGTAGCAGCACTAGAACTCTAACAGAAGACTTGCAGAGGAAAGACTTTTCTAATTTCTCTGATCTACTCCAAACCCTTGTCCAAGCAGCATCTGGGGTGATTTTTCAACACTCTACATGAAATCACATCTCTCCTTGCAGCAAACTTTCTTATGGCTTTCCTCTGATGAAAGCCATCTCTATACTTTCACCAGAGCTCACAAGTTGCATATTACTTGGCCCTTGCTCTGCCTGTATTCACTGTGCCATTGTTTTCCCTAGGTCTATACTCCATCCACCAGGGCCTTCCTTTACTTCCTAGAAGACACCACCAGGTGCTTCCCAAATCTGGAGCCTTCACACGTGCTTTTGTCCAGAATATCCTTTACCTCACTCTGTACCACTTCATACTCATTATTCAGGTCACATTTTCATAGAAGCCTTTTCTAATTCCCTATTTAAACTACAAGCCTTGATTTCCAAAACAATTTTTCTGCCTTAAAGGTTTCTAGTCATATATTTGTGTATTTTTAAAGATCATCTCCATCCTTCCTTCCCCATTAGACTCTAAGCTCCTTGAGGGAGGGTGCAGGTCTATTTTGTTTCACACTTAGTACGTAGAACCCTGAACAGTGAGTGGCATGTAATTGATTAAAGCTACTTACTGAGACCTTTTTTTCCCTCCTCATATGAGATCAAGGCACTTGACCCTTGGAAGCTAGATGTGGACATGTGATTTACTTTCATCCACTGAATGTGAAAGGGCGTGATGGTTATTACTTCTAGGTGGAAAATTTTTAGGATCAGTATATAAATGTCCATGCTTCTCTCTCCCTGCCCTAGCAACATACGCTGTTCTGAATCTGCCTTGTTCAGTAGCCAGTGGCCAAATTTTGATTATTGATATTTAAACTAATTAAAATAAAAATTCAGTTCGTCACATTAGCTACATTTGAAATAATTGCCACCTGTGATTAGTATTATTTTGAGCAGTGCAGATATAGGCCATTTTCATCATTACAGAAAGACCTATTGGCCAGAGCTGCTACGGATGACAGAGTCTTGTGTTTCTGAGTGAGGAAGACATGGAAGAGGGCCACTAGTTGCTCTAACAGACATGTTTATTTGAGTGTGAAATAATCTGCATATCAGCAACTTATGTTTCGGTTTGTTTGCCACTGCAGCACAATCCAGCCTATCCTGACTGTTGAATGTAGTCGCTAAATAATTATTTGCTAAATAGCTTAAGGATTACATTTCATAAGGGAGATTTGCATGAAGGAGGAGGAAGAAAGAGCTTTTAAGGAGGCTGAGCAACCTCAGCAAAGGCTTGGATGTAGGAAAGTAACAGGACCTCTGGGAGTTGTAGGGTTTGTGAGGATGCTTCAGACATGAGAGGGGCCTGGAGGGAAGTAGAGAAGCCAGGGTTAAGAATCAGTGCACAAAAGATGAAGGGAAGGTCAGTGGTAGACCAAACCTGCATCTGACTTCTGAATCTTGAGCAGTTGTGATTTTCAGAGCCTACAACCTGAACTCATGCTTTGCCCATTTAACTGCTATGTTACCTCCCAAATGGCACGTCTGTCAAATGGGGTGTATTAGTCTGTTCTTGCACTGCTATAAAGAAAGATTTGAGATTAATTGACAAAAATAAAGAGAGGTTTAATTGGCTCATGGTTCTGCAAGCTGTACAGGTAGGTAGCATGGCTGGGGAGGCCTCAGGAAACTTTCAATCATAGCATAAGACTAAGGGGAAGCAGGCATCTCCTCACATGGCAGAAGCAGGAGGGAGAGAGTGGAGGGAGGTGTTCCACACTTTTAAACAACCAGATCTCATGAGAACTCACTCACTATACTAGAAAAGCAAGAGGGAAATCCACTTCCATGATCTAATCACTTCCCACTAGGCCACTCTTCCAACACTGGAGATTACAATTCAATAGGAGATTTGGGTAGGGACAAAAATCTGAACCATATCATTGAGAAAACAAACTTAGTTCAGAGCATTGTTAATTTGCTAAGCAGAGGATATATGAAGAACCTAGATGATGGTCAGGAGCCAGGAGGCTCTCCTTGTTGTCCTAGAATTGTGGATAAGGGCCACAGTCAAGGAAGCAGCTGGAAATATACTATGTCCCAGTCAAAGTGAAAATGGCAGCCACTCCTGGCAATGCTTGCTTAAGGGTGCCGTTGAAGAAGGACAAGCTTCTTCTCTCCCAACTTGACCTTGCCACCTGTTAATAAGAGAAATGTGCAAGAATAGCCATTACCTCTACTTCCCCCTGGGGGCATGTGGTGGGAGGTACTCCCTCTCCCTGGAGTCTAGAGACAGTGCTCCAGGAAATTCACTCCTAAAACTGGTGAATGGCACTATTACTCTTCTCATGCACCCAGCAGGTAGGGGACAGGAGATTGATTCCCTCTTAATGATGGTGAGATTTAGGACTGGGCATTAACATGGTAGAGGGGGAAAAAGAGTGACATTTAAAAACAAACAAGACTGAATCTCAAAATCCAGAAGGGATAATTGGATTAAGTAGAAAGCCCCTAAAACTCATGGAATTGGGTTAAAATACAAAGGGGGTTGTTCCTTGGCTTGGAAAGAGTAGGGGAGGGTTGAAATGTGCTCCTTGAAGAATATTATCAGGAAAATGTTTTTCTTGTTTCTATTCCAATAGCTTGGAACTTCTCTAAGAGCCAGTTATCCTAGGATGGTGGTTGGGATATAACAAGCCCCTAATGACTTTCCCAGGTGCCACAGCTTATGAGATGTTTTAAGAATTGGCTCCTGAGTGCTCTTCAATTCCCTCTTTTGAACTCCAAATTGATGAAACATATTTTTTAAAAGAAAGTATTGGGGATACAATTCTTAGAGTATTTCTAGTTTTATAATTAATTCACGGATGAGAGAGTCATTATCTGATAGCATCCAGAAATGTGGAAATTATTCATTTCAGACAAGCAACCCTGGTCCTGTTACAGTTTTTGATTAAAATGAAAGCTTACCAAGTTTTATTTCTCAAAATATGATAGCTTCATGGGCAATTGAAATCAGCTAGTTCCATTGTTGGGTTTCTAATTCCAGGGCTTATAATAATATTTTTTGGAGTCAAACATGACATAATGCTAGGAGTCCTGGAGCTAGCAAAGATGATAAAGTATCTTTGCCACAGCAGGCACTCTGCAAAATCCTTTATTAAAAAGAGCTGCCACACATATGCTCAGAGTGTGATGGATTGTACAGAAATGAAGACTGACATGCTATGAATTTACAACATTAATTTTTCCCCCCTAATTAAAGCAAAGGGAATGGCCTCCAAACAGAATCTGGCTGGAGCTGGACAGGAATGATTGTATTCCCTAGCACTCCAGAGGATGGATTCTTGACCCAGTGTTCTCACAACGAGAGTGCTTGAATTAAACTATGAGCTGACGGCAAAAGGTAACTGACATTATTTAATTAAAAAGCCTCTCTATTCTGTTATACCTGACTTCTATTTCCACTTGATATGTGGACATTTTCCTTTTTTCAAAAAATGTGTAATTAGACTTGGTAATGTAGCTGTCCTCTTGACAAAGTAAACTCTCCTAACAGTAAGAGTGGCTGACTTCTAGACATCAGAAAGGTTCATGGAGTCAGTCAAACTGTGATAATGTGTGCGTTAGCGGCAACGAAGAAAATCTTGACAAACAATATCTACTAACAACTCTGTGATTGCCAGGGAAGGTGTGAATGATTTTGCTTTTTCTGCATGTTTCTTGCACCAAGGGAAATGAAGGTATACATATGTCTCCAGTAGGAGATATTTAATGAGTCACAACGATGGTGCACGAACAGACGAATGTATTTTTCAAGGCTTTTGGGAGAGAAAGGATGAGTGGCCATGTATTTGTGACAAGTAGATCATATGTGGAACAAAGAGTTATTCAGAAACAATAATGTGCCCAAAACAAACACACAGTACACTCTGTGGCTGCACCAGCCCATTTGTCCCCAGCTGTTTACTCATCTCCTGTCAGTCAAGTCTTCCCACACTGATCCATACAGGACAACGGGAGTGTATCTTTCATTCAGCAGATTTATAGCTTCCCTGCTTCCCCCAGAACTGAGGACAACATAAATAGGAAAACACACTAATTCCTCCACCTATTTCCACTGCCTCCTCCCACAGTAGACTTTAAATTTCTCAGTGTTCTTTAAATACTTCAGTATTTCTCATTCCAATAAATTGCTTTTTTTCCTAATATTTTTCTCTGTCGGGCGAGTAGCATCATTATTAAGAATATGAACTTCAGAGCCTAGCAGCTCCATGACTTCCTGAGTGATCTTGGGCAAGTTCCATAATTCTCTTCTGCAAAAGAGAACATTAATGATATCTCTCATCCAAGAGTTGTTCTGAAGATGAATTGAAGTTATGTATGTATGCCTAGCATACGAGGTGCACCCACTAACTGTTAGCTATGAATATTTACTATCATTATAATTATTACCAATGCACCAAGACCTGATATCACTCAAGCTAATTAAAAATTGCATTTGCAGAATGCTGGAATTGCTAATAATTTATAGAAACATAAGGGAAGTCAAACTGATTAAGAGGAGGAGAGAGTTCTCTTTATTATTAAATTCCTTTTGTCAGTAGTCTTAGTGATGAGTGATGTCAGAAAGGCAGAGTTAAAAAAATCACAGGAAAGGTAAGTGGAAAAAGAGAGAAGATGAAGTGGAGGAGAATTTCAGAATACTGGGAACAAGAAAGAAGAGATGAAGATAGATAATTTTAAAACTACATTTTTACCTTTCCCCCCCAAAACCAGTGGTCTCTGACAGTGCTACTTCATGAGCCCTTAGATTCCTGCTCACATGCTTTTGTAACCTTCTCCAAATAATTATCTATCACTATGACCTAATTGTGTCCCTGCTGTACTAGAAATATCCTTCTTGCTATGAAAATCCCATCAACCTATTTAGCATGTTCTCTTCAAACCACTGTGACTTCTTAGAGTCCACAGCCCAAGGATGGCAAACAGAGTTCACCTTAGTTACCATCTTCCATGGACTGGCTATGATCACTTGCTAAGCTATTTTAAAAATATTTCTAAGTCCATGTCTGAGTTCAGCAGGAAAGAGGAACTCGTGTCATGTCTCCTTTAAGCCTGAGAAGGGAAAGTGGAAGTTGAATGCTGTGTATTGCTTCAGTTACTTACAAATTCCATTCTGCCTTGAGTTCACTCTTGTGCAAGATCATTTCACCTATCTCCCAAACTTTTTGAGGAATTCAATCACAAAAAGCTTTTTTTTCTCTTCCTTCTATTAATAGTTCCACATGAATGCTTTGCATGCTGTAAATACTTGGCAGTTATATATGGAGTGATTGACATCCAGGAGCAGAAATTAAGGTATTTGAGTGAATAGAGACAGACCCCATGACATCTTTCTTTCCTCTTCAAATTTGGCTCTCTGAACACCTACAAGGTAAAACCTCATCAGCTCCTTTGTACTTTTCAGAGGAAAATACTCATAAATTTCCCATACCTGTAAAGGAAGATGTGTCTGGCACAGTCTGCAGAATTAGTCTCTGGAACACAGAATTACTGAACTTGTATTAGTATCATTTTATCTGTCCTGCAAACCACTGGGAATAGCAGGCCGAATGGCAGGCCAAACAGCAGGCCTATTGAAAGTAAACACATATCCACTCATCTCCACAGGAACTACATTGAATAGGGTGTACAAAGCCAGGGCACACAAGAGCTTAGTCTTGGCAAAAATCACAGCTAGCTTGGAAAGAAAGTGACTACTCACAGTGGTGCCACTGAACTTTCCCTATTCCCCATTGCTTCTTTCATTGGGTTCATGAAAAAGCCACAAAGAACCAACATGGCACGGCCTGCTGTCAGCAAGTCAGAATAACTATAGCAATTTTTAGGCTGCCTGGATGTGTGTGAGAGAGACAGGTTCTATACTGGGGGACACAGAGTGAGGTGATGCATGTGTGTGTATATGTGTGCCTGCAAAGGTACAGATGGGATCAGCTCAGTCACCTCAGTTTTTCAGGACCATTGCTAATTTATTTAGTTAAAGCTAGAGAAGTACTGAGGTATTCACTTATGGATTAAGCAGAAGAGATGTGGATTGGGTAGCTCTGACAAGGGCTAATATAGCTAGAGAAACATGGATGTCCACACTAAAGGAAATGAAAGGGTTTTACATTCATCAGATCAGACCAAGGTTTCTCAATCTTGGCAATATTGAGATTTGGAGCTAGATAACTTTGTTAGAGAGCGGGGCTGCCCTGTGTACTGTAGAATGTGTAGCAGCATTCCTGGCCTCTACCCACTAGTGGCATCCACTCCTAGTTGTAACCACCAAATCGTCTCCATAGATTGCCAAATGTTTCCTGGAGGAAAAATCACCCTTTATTGAAAAGTATTGGACCAGACCTTTCTATTTTAGTTACATGAAATTGAGAGCGATATCAAATCAACACAGGATCCCTTGATACAGTTTCACAAATAATATACACGTACCTTGTGTTTTATCATTCAGCACTGCCTTAAGAAAAATTTGTATTTGTCTCAATCAGCAATTGTATTGAAAGTTTCTTCAGTATGTTAAATAATTTTGAAGAATATAGATTTTTAATTTGAATCATATTAGCCTACGTTAATCAGCATATTTTTATGCAAATAGAATTATATATCCAAAGACAAACTAGCTATAATCATAAATCATGGCAAAGCAGGGAGTAAAATTAAATTGGAAATGAATCTACAAAGTAAATAAGAACACAAAAACACATAGAATAATTATGTCCCTTGCTGCATCCTTTTTGATATTGCTATAAATTGGGGGTAGGGGAAGAAATATGTAGAGTGGAAGTTGGATATACATTTTGCTTGTCAGAATACACTAGCACAAATAGATTTGTGAGCAAGGTATAGTTAACTGCTATTATCACTAATCTGGATTTATAGACATCTTGACTTCCCAATGAAAAGGTGAAGGACAACAAAAAAAACTCAATTGGCATTAACTGAATGACGAGACAATGTGAAAGATACACTGTATTACAAGCGTTTACTAAAAATCTTAATGCCATTCACAGACATTCCTTCTATTTAAGGTTGGCTGCTACTCATTAACTTATTAGACAGACATGGTATAAAGAAAAGAGAAACATGGACAAGTGACTTCTTTTCGTTTTTTTTTTTTTTGAGACAGAGTTTTGCTCTTGTTGCCCAGGCTGGAGGGCAATGGCACGATCTCAGCTCACTGCAACCTCCGCCTCGCAGGTTCAAGCGATTCTCCTGCCTCAGCCTCCCGAGTAGCTGGGATTACAGGCATGTGTCACTATGCCCGGCTAATTTTATATATATATATATTTTTTAGTAGAGCCGGGTTTCTCAATGTTGGTCAGGCTGGTCTTGAACTCCCAACTTCAGGTGATCCACCCGCCTTGGCTTCCCAAAGTGCTGGGATTACAGGCATGAGTCACTGCATCTCGTGTGACTTTTCTTTTTTTTTTTTTGAGATGGAGTCACACTCTGTCACCCAGGCTGGGGTGCAGTGGCATGAGTTTGGCTCATGGCAACCTCCACCTCCTGGGTTCAAGTCATTCTCCTATCTCAGCCTCTCAAGTAGCTGGTGCTACAGGTGCCTACCACCAGGTCTAATTTATTTATTTTTAGTAGAGATGGGATTTTGCCAAGTTGGCCAGGCTGGTCTCAAACTCCTGACCCCAGGTGATCCCCACACTGTAACCTCCCAAAGTGCTGGGATTATAGGCGTGAACCACTGCACCCAGCCAACAAATGACTTTAAGGCAACTTTCCAATTCAATAATATATATTTTTCAGTACAAAGAGAAACATTTAATCAAATTGTTTTAGCCAAGCAAATTGACTATTAACTTATCAGATCCAAGGCTTGATTGAATAAAGGTTAAGTGTAGTTCTTATAAATAGTAAAGAGAAACACACAAAGTCACCTCAACATTATATTTATATTAGATAATTTAACTGAGTAAGTAGTATTTTGATGAAGCTCAGCCATTACATTGTCCTTTCCCATTTCAAAAACAAGGAAAATTTAAAATCAAACTTAAACTTATTTGTAAGCTCCTGACAGCTCTCTTTTGCCCACTGTTTAAGTCTTTAATTTTAGTTTAAGGGAAAAGCTTCCTACTTCATTTGATAAAAATTTGCATCTTTTATTCTAAGTGTATTTTGCTTGATAATTGGGCATCTTAAAAAGAAAATCATCCCCGAACTGAATTCGCATTCTATTTATACTTCTATTGTGAAAGACATTCCTTCGTTTGCTGAAATATCTTTGTGTCTCCATTCTAAGAATCACCCCATAAAAATACTGATGGAGTCTACTCTCTACAAAAGGTAGTCAGTTGGTACAAATGAGCTGCTAACATGCTTATGAAAATGTGAGGCATTTTATTTTACTGACATTAACGTCTTCTATGAATCTACACAGGGAATCACATGACTGGAGCCAAAAGCAAAAGCCATCCCTCCAGGCTCAGTCTTGAGAATACTGGCTCTAGAAGCCACCTGGGGCAGCCAGCCCTTCCTTCCTCTGAGCTATAGTATTTTGAACACAGGTTCTGTTAGCATTCAGCCTGCTGTATTAGGATGATTTATTTTCCTGTCTTTCTCCCCTAGCAGACTGAACTACTTGAGAGCAATGAACACTTCTTAGTCATTGGTTTATCTTTCAGAGATTGTCTTTTCATGATATTGAGTGTATTTACAGTAACTTGTCTAGTGCCTGCCTTCCCTGCTGGACTGTTAGTAGGTGGCAAACATTGATGATAACAACTTACATGGAACTGAAAATGTGCTAGGCATTGTTCAACATGTGTTGATAAAATCCCTTTTATTACTTTCAACTTCATATGAAGTAACTGCAACTATTATGTTGGTGCAAATGCAATTGCAGTTTTTCCCACTACTTTCAATGGCAAAAACTGCAATTATTTTTGCATCAACCTAATAAAATCTTTGTCCTGTCACTGAGAAATGTGATAACTGAGAGACTAAGTAACCTGTCTGAAGTAATAGAGCTGCTAAGTTAAGAGCAAGGATTTGAACCCAGACAGTCTGATCAGAGAAAATTACTCCAAATCATTTTATTACACTACTTATATACTACCAGGGCCCTCAACAATATTTGGTAAATGTATAAAAGAAGGAGGAAATAAAATGAAGAAATGAGGAAAGAAACAACTGAACACGGAACATATAGTCATTAAATTTTTGCTGAACAACTGAGGAGTAGAATCTAATTGTTACAGCAAGAAAACCTAAGTATTGGCCAACACGGTGGCTCATGCCTGTAATCCTAGAACTTTGTGAGGCTGAGGCAGGTGGATCATTTTAGACCACGAGTTTGAGACCAGACTGGCCAACATGGTGAAACCTCATCTCTGCTTTAAAAAAAAAAAAGCAAAACAAAAATTATCTGGGTGTGGAGGCACACACCTGTAATCACAGCTACTAGGGAGTCTGAAGCATGAGAATCACATTTTTTGTCTCATAAAAGTCACACACACACACACACACACACACATGCAGAAAGTTTCTAGATGCTACAATGTGTAGTATACCTAAATGATTTAAGTTGAATAGCTATTAAAATAGTAATGTTGAAGAATGCTTTGTGGTATGCACAAAGGGGCATGAACAAAGTGCCTGTGCTAATGCTGAGTGAAACATAATTTAGCATATATCAGCACTATCTAGTAGAAATATGAGAGACACAAACATGAGTCACATATTTAATTTTAAATGTGCTAGAAGCCACATTTAAAGAGTTTAATAGGTGATGTTAGTTTTAATAATTTTGTTTAACCCAGTAGAGCCAAAATTTTCTTTCAGTAACCAACACAAAAATTATGAGATATTTTATATTTTTAAATAAAAATCTTATAAATCTAGAGTTTATCTTCATCTTATAGCACATCTCAAAAAAGACTATCCATATTTCAAAGGCTCAGTAGCTCTTTGTGGCTAGCAGTCACCATCTTGGACAGTGCAGCTACATAATATGATTTCTTTAAAACATAGTAACTTGGTTAGCCCTTCTGTCTATACCTATTTATATGGAAAATTGTTGGCAGAGAATACAGTAACTTATTCATTGCAGTTATCTTTAGGTTGAAGAGATATAGGTACCTTTTCTTCTTCTTTGTGAGACAACAGTCTCTGTTACCCAGGCTGGAGTGCAGTGACACAATTTCAACTCACTGCAACATCTGCCTCCCAGGTTCAAGCAATTCTCCTGCCTCAGCTTCCCAAGTAGGCACCCACCACTATGCCCACCTTATTTTGTATTTTTAGTAGAGACGGGGCACCCGCCACCATGCCCACTTAATTTTGTATTTTTAATAGAGATGGGGTTTTGCCATGTTGGCCACGCTGGCCTCGAACTCCTGACCTCAAGTGATCTGCCCACCTCGGCCTCCCAAAATGCTTGGATTACAGGCATGAGCCACCATGCCCAGCTCTTCATTCTTTAAAGAGTATGTTGAAGGGTTATTACTTTTAGAGTTAAAAAAAATCAAAATAAAATATTACAGTCTCTACTAATAGCCTCTCAAGAAATACAAATATTATAAAAAGGAATAAAACAAACAGGTAAAACATGAGAGTGAATTCAACATGGGATTCTTCTGTGTTCTGAAACTAGCACAGTTGCCAAGGTTCTGGTGGAACATGAGAAGACAATGAAAAAGACACCAATGGCTTTGAGACAATGGCTCTACAAAATGCAAAAGCTACTAAGGACTCCAGCTTTTGTAATGGGAGGCTAGCTTTTACATACAAATCCTCACATGGAAAACAAGAAAAAGTGCTGGATAAATTATCAAATAAGTCTTCTTAAAAACAACAAACAATAGTAAGACATTAGTAAGCCATCTTTGGAAGAAAAACTAAGGCAGAGAATTAAACAGAGAATGGAAGCTATGCTTTGAGGGTATTTGCTGGTCTTTTCAAGTTTAAACTTTAATTTTAAAAGGCTCTCTGGGGGAAGTTAGAGCCCAAGGAAATATAAACGTTGGTGATTCTGACAGGAGACTCTCCATGACAGTCTAGAACTCTGAAGGCCTACATCACTAGGGAAAGTATAAAGTGAAGATTAAATAAAACCAAAAATAAGTAGAAGGAAGAGAATAATTAAGATAAAAGGAGACACAAATTCTGTAGAAAACCAACAAAGAATAGAGAAGAAGCAATGAAATCAAAGACTGTTCTTTGCATGAAATAATAAAATTCAAAAATTTCTAGTCAGGCTGACACTGATGAAAGAAAGCATGAATTACCCACATCAGGAATTACAGAAAAGACATCGGTACAAATCTTGTATTATTAAATGAATAGCAATGCAATGTTATTAACAATTTTATTTCAATAAATTTGTTAATGTAGAAAAAATGGACAAATGCTTTGAAAGATGCAAACTACTAAAACTAACTTAACATGAAATAGACAACTTGAAGTAGTTCTCTATTAGAGACATTTTATAAAGATATTTCAGGTCCAATTTTATTGTTTAGTGTTATCATGCAACTAATGAAGAAATAATACCACCCCTATAACACTCCATCAGAAAATGAAGGAATAATGAAGACTTCCCACCCCGAATCCAGTATCAGCCTAATGAAACCAGAAAAAGACATCAAACGAAAACTATAGTTGAATACTCTTTAAGATGAAAGACACAAAAATCTTCAACAAAATGTTATTAAATCCAGCCACACGTTAGAAAGAATAATATAGTTTGACCAAGTGACATTAACCCCAGGAACTCAAAATTGGTTTAACATTTAAAAATCACATAATTTATTCACTGTATTACCAGTATACAGGAGAATGGTCATCTTGATGCATGCAAAAATATATCTGGACATGATTCAATGCCCATCAATTATGAAAACTCTTAGCAAGCTAGCTATTGAAGAAAATTCCTTCAACCCGATAAAGGAAATTATGAAGAAAAAATTGCTCTTAATCAATGGGCCAAAGAAAAAATCACAAGGGAAATTAGAAAATACTTAGAGATGAATTTAAACGAAACACAGCAAACCAAAGCTAACAGGATGCAGCAAAAGCAACACCAAGAGGGATGTTTAGAGCTGTGAACGTATACTTTAAAAAAGATCTCAAATCAACAAACTGTATACCTTATGAACTAGAAAAAAAGAGCAAAGTAAACCTGACTGTAGCAAAAGGAAAAAAAGGAAAAGATTAGAGCAGACATAAGCAAAATAGAGAAGAGAAAAACAACAGAGAAAAATCAAGGAAATGAAGCATTGGTTTTTTGAAAAGATTAACAAAATTGAAAAACCGTTAGACTGACAGAAAAAGAGAAGCAGCTTAGAATTACTAAAATCAGAAATGAAAATGGGGGCATGCCTACTGATCTTAAAGAAATAAAAAGTGCAACATAGCAAGACTCTATGCCTAATTTTTTTTGTTTTTTAATTAGCTGGGCACGGTGTTATGTGGCAATAGTCCCAGCAACTCGAGAGGCTGAGGTGAAAGGATATTTGAGCCCAGGAGTTTGAGGCTACAGCGAGCTATGGTTACACTACTGCACTCCACCTGCAGTGACAGAGTGAGACCCTGTCTCCTAAAAACAAAAAAAGGTTTAAAAGAGAATACAGTGAACAATTGTACATCAACTATTAAATAACCTAGATGACATGAGCATATTCCTAGAAAGACACAAACTACCAAAACTGACTGATAAAGAAATAGACAATCTGAATAGATATGTAAACTTTAAAGTAACTGAATAAAAATTTTCCCAACAATGAAAAACCCAAGACTGGATGGCTTCACTGTTGACTTCTACCAACAATTAAGAAAGAACTAATACCAATCGTTCTTAAATTCTCGTCCCCGCACAAATGGAAGAGGAGGAAACACTTACTAGCTCTTTTTGCGAGGCCAGAAATACCAATATCAATATGGCACAAAGATACTACAAGAAGAAAAAAACTCTATAGACCAATATCCCTTATAAATATTAATGTAATAATTTTCAAAGATACTAGCAACCTGAGTTGAGCAGGATGTCAAGGGTGAGATTCATTTCTGGGATACATGGATAATTCAGCATATAAAAATGATAAATATAATAAGTCACATAAATAGAATGAAGAAAAAAATAACATAATCATCTCCATTTACAAAGAAAAACCATTTGGCAAAATTTAACACCCTTTCATGATAAAAACTAGGAATAGAAGGGAATTTCCTCAACCTGAGAGGGACATATATGAAAAAACCACCCTTACACTCCATGATGACAGCCTGAAAAATTTCCTCTAAGACAAGGAGGAAGAGAAGGGTAGCTTTTGTCACATCTATTCAATACAGTACAAGAAGGTTAGCCAAAACAATTAGATAAAAGGGCAAACATATTGAAAATGAAATAGTAAAATTATCCCTGCTTTCAGATAACATGATTTTATATACATAGGAAACCCTAAAGATTCCACACAAAACTCTTAGAACCAATAAATAAATGCAGCAACATTGCAGGGTACAAAATCAATACATATAAGTTAGTTGCACTGCTATACACTAGCAATGAATAATCTAAATAAGAAACTAAGAAACAATTTTTTTTTACAGTAGCATCAAAACGAATAAAATACCTAGGAATAAGTTAACTATGGAGACAAAATATTTGTACACTGACAATTATAAAACACTGCTGAAAGAAATTAAAGATGACATAATTAGGTGGAAAGAGATTCTATGTTCATGATTTGGAAGAATATTGTTAAGATGACAATATTACTCAAAGAAATCTATCAATTGAATGCAAGTCTTATCAAAACCACAACAGGGTTTTTTACAGAAGGATAAAATGCATCCTAAAATTCATAAGCAATCTCTAGGAACTCTAAATGGCCAAAACCATCTTGAAAAAGAACAAAGTTGGAGATATCATCCTTCCTGATCTTAAACTATACCACAAAGCCATAGTTATCAAAACAGTGTGATATTGGCATAAGGCACAGACTAAAGGGAAAAAAGAGAGAGACCAGCAATAAACCCTTATAATTGTGACTCATTGAATTTTTTTTTCTTATGGGAATGCCAACACCATTCCATGGGGGAAAGAAGGAATTTTCTTGTCTTTTTTTTTTGAGACAGAGTCTCACTCTATTACCCAGGCTGGAGTGTGGTGGTACAATCTCTGTTCACTGCAACCTCCACCTCCCAGATTCATGCAATTCTCCTGCATCATCCTCACAAGTAGTTGGGGTTTCAACATGTTGGCCAGACTGGTCTCAAACTCCTGGCCTCAAACAATCCACCAGCCTTGGCCTGCCAAAATGCTGGCATTACAGGCATTAGCCACCATGCCTGACCCAGGACTTGTCTTTTCAACAGATGATACTGGGAAAACTAGATACCCACATGCAAAAAAATCAAGTTGGACCATTACTTTATGTCACATACAAAAATGAACTCAAAAGGAATCAAAGACAATAGCTATAACCATAAAACTTTTGGAAGAATACACAGTAGAAAATCTTAATCCCATTAAATTTAGCACTGATTTTTTTTTTAAAAAATATGACACCAAAAGCACAAACAAATAGCAACAAAAAAGCAGATAAATAAATAGGATTTCATCAAAATTTAATGCTTCTGTGCATCAAAGAATGCCAACAAGAGGATGAAAAGATAATTCAATGAATGGGAGAAAATACTTGCACATATTTCCTGATAAATGATTAGTAACCAGAATATATAAAGAAATTCTACAACTCAACAACAACCACACAATTAAAAAATGAGTAGAAGACTTCAATAGGTACCTCTCCAAATAATATATATAAATAACGAATAACTACATAATATGCTCAACATTATTGATCATTAGGGAATGTCAAAATCAAAGTCACTGAGATATTACTTCACACTCATTAGGATGGCTATTGTAAAAAACTGGAAAAATAAGTGTTGGTGAGATACAGGGAAACAGGAACCCCTGTGTATTGCTGTTGAGAATGTAAAATGGTGCCACTGCTTAGTGGCAATTTGGTGGTTCCATGAAATCTTAAATAGAGAATTACCATTATGTTTCCATAAAATTACCATATGATCCAGTGATTCTATTCTAGGTATATACACAAAACAATTGAAAGTAGAAACTCGAACAGATATTTGTACATAAACGTTCATAGCAGGATTTTTCATAACAGCCAAAAGGTGGTACCAACTCAAATTTCCATCAACAGGTGAATGGATAAACACAATGTGGTATATCCATACAATGGAATATTATTAAGCTATAACAAGAAAACAAATTCTGATACATGCTACTACATGGACAAATCTTGAAATTATTATGTTCAGTGAAATAAGCTAGACACAATAGGACAAATATTGTATGGTTCTACTTATTTGAGACACTTAGAACAGGCAAATCCAAATACACAGAAAGTTAGAGTTTAATGGGTCTAGAGGAACAAATGGGGAATTATTATTTGATGGGTACAGAGTTTCTGTTTGGGATGGTAAAGTTCTGGATAGAGAAAGTGGTGATGCTCACACAATATTGTGACTATACCTAATGCCACTGGGTTGTACACATAAACAGTTAAAGTAGTAAATTTTATATAAAATATGTATTTTACATGATAAAAATAAATTTAAAAAATACTAGCACAAACATCATATTTAAAGGTGAAAGATTAAATGCTCACAGAGGGATACCTCCTCTTACCATTCTATTAAACATCACACTGGAGGTCCTAGCCAGGTGGGGGAAAAGCTATAAATCCTCTTTGGAGAACTGATATACAGTGTGATGACAAAAGTTAATAAAAATGTATTAAATTTGGGAGGCTGGCAAGATGGCTGAATAGGAACAGCTTTGGTTTGCAAATCCCAGTGAGATCAATGCAGAAGGTGGGTGATTTCTGCATTTCCAACTGAGGTACCTAGCTCATCTCACTGGGACTGTTTAGACAGTGGCTGCAGCCCATGGAGGGCAAATAGAAGAAGGGTGAAGTGTCGCCTCACCTGGGAAGTACAAGGGGTGGGGAAACTCCCTCCCTTAGCCAAGGGAAGCTGTGAGGGACTATACAGTGAGGAACAGTGCATTCCAGTCCAAATACTATGCTTTTCCCATGGTCTTCACAACCTGCCGACCAGGAGAGTCCCTCGGGTGCCTACACCACTACAGCCCTGGGTTTCAAGCACAAAACTGGGCGGCCCTTTGGGCAGACACTAAGATCGCTGCTGGAGTTTTTTAAATATCCCAGTGACACCTGGAATGCCAGCGAGAGAGAACCATTCACTCCACTGGAAAGGGGGCTGAAACAAGGGAACCAAGTGGTCTAGCTCAGAGGATGCCAACCCCACGGAGCCCAGCAAGATAAGAACCACTGACGTGAAATTCCCACTGCCAGCACAGCAGTCTGAAGTTGACCTGGGATGCTCCAGCTTGGTGGGAAGAGGGGTGTACATCATTACAGAGGCTTGAGTAGGCAGGTTTCCCCTCACAGGGTCAACAAAACTGTTGGGAAGTTCAAACTGGGCATAGTCCGCCACAGTTTGGCAAAGCCGATGTAGCCAGACTGCCTCTCTAGATTCCTCCTCTCTGGGTAGAGCATCTCTGAAATAAAGGTAGCAGCCCCAGTCAGGGTTTCATAGATAAAACTCCCATTTCCCTGGGACAGAGCCCCTGGGAGAAGGGGTGGCTGTGGGTGCAGCTTCAGCAGACTTAAATGTTCCTGCCTACTTGCTATGAAGAGAGCAGTGGATCTCCTAGGACAGTACTAGAGCTCTGCTAAGAGACAGACTGCCTTCTCAAGTGGGTCCCTGATCCCCATGCTTCCTGACAGGGAGACACCTCCCAGCAGTGGTTGACAGACACCTCATACAGAAGAGCTCTGGCTGGCATCTGGTGGGTGCCCCTCTGGGACAAAGCATCTAGGAACAAACAGGCAGCAATTTTTGCTGTTCTCCAGTCTCCACTGGTGATATCCAGGCAAACAGGGTCTGGAGGGGACCTCCAGCAAACTCTAGCAGACCTGCAGCAGAGAAGCCTGACTGTTAGAAGGAAAACTAACAAACAGAAAGGAATAGTATCAACATCAAGAAAACGGATGTCCACATGAAAAGCCCAACTGAAGGAAAACAACATCAAAGAACAAAGGTATATAAATCCACAAAGAAGAGGAAAAACCTGTGCAAAAAGGCTGAAAATTCCAAAAACCAGACTACCTCTTCTCCTTCAAAGGATCACAACTCCTCACTAGCAAGGGAACAAAACAGAATGGAGAATGAGTTTGATGAATTGACAAAAGTAGTCTTTAGAAGGTAGATAATAACAAACTCCTCTGACTAAAGGAGCATGTTCTATTTCAATGCAAGGAAGCTAACAATCTTGAAAAAAAGTTAGAGGAATTGCTAACTAGAATAACCAGTTTAGAGAAAACATAAATGACCTGATGGAGCTGAAAACAACATCATGAGAATGTTGTGAAGCATACACAAGTATTAATAGCCAAATTGATCAAGCAGAAGAAACGATATCACAGATTGAAGATCAACTCAATGAAATAAAGTGTGAAGACAAGATTAGAGAAAAAACAATAAAAAAGAACAAATAAAGCCTCCAAGAAATATGGGACTATGTGAAAAGACCAAGCCTACATTTGATCAGTGTACCTAAAAGTGATGAGGAGGATGGAATCAAGTTGGAAAACACTCTTTAGGATATTATCCAGAAGAACTTCCCCAACCTAGCAAGACAAGTCAACATTCAAATTCAGCAAATACCGAGAACACCACAAAGACACTCCTCGAGAAGAGCAACCCCAAGACACATAATCGCAAGATTCACCAAGATTGAAATGAAGGAAAAAATATTAAGGGCAGTCAGAGAGAAAGGCTGGGTTATCCACAAAGGGAAGTCCATCAGACTAACAGTGGATTTCTTGGCAGAAACCCTACAAGCCAGAAAAGAGTGGGGGCCAATATTCAACATTCTTAAAGAAAATAATTTTCAACCCAGAATCTCATGTCCAACCAAACTGAGCTTCATAAGCGAAAGAGAAATAAAATCCTTTACATACAAGCAAATGCTGAGAGATTTTGTCACCACCAGGCCTGCCTTACAAGACCTCCTAAAGGAAGCACTAAATATGGAAAGGAAAAAATGGTACCAGCCACTCCAAAAACATACCAACATGTAAAGACCAGTGAAACTATGAAGAAACTGCATCAATTAATGGGCAAAATAGCCAGCCAGCATCATAATAACAGGATCAAATTCACACATAACAATATAACCTTAAATGTAAATGGGCTAAATTCCCCAATCAAAAGACACAGACTGGCAAATTGGATAAAGAGTCAAAAACAACCAGTGTGTTGTGTTCAGGAGACACATCTCATGCGGAGAGACACACAGAGGCTCAAAATACAGGGATGAAGGAAGATTTACCAAGCAAATGGAAAGCAAAAAAAGAAAAAAAGCAGAGATTGCAATTCTAGTTTCTGATAAAACAGACTTTAAACCAACAAAGATCCAAGGCGACAAAGAACGGCATTACACAATGGAAAAGGGATCAATGAAACAAGAAGTGCTAACTATCCTAAATATATATTCACCCAGTAAAGGAGCACCCAGATTCATAAATCAAGTTCTTAGACAACTACAATGAGACTTAAATTCCCACACAATAATAGTGGGAGACTTTACCACACCACTGTCAATATTAGACAGATCAATGAGACAGAAAATTTACAAGGATATTCAGCTCTGGACCAAGTGAACCTAATAGACCTCTACAGAACTCTCCACCCTAAATCAACAGAATATACATTCTTCTCAGCACCACATTGCACTTATTCTAAAATTGACCACATAATTGGAAGTAAAACACTCCT
>CAUYQU010023884.1:0-21816 GCA_963574635.1 Cheracebus regulus
GATTGCCACCTACTAACTGAAAGGATTTAACCTTTCTGGGACTCATTTTCCTTATCTGTAAAATGAGAAAAATAATGTCCACTACACTGGATGGTGAGAATCAAACCACACAGACACATGGAGAACTCTGATGGCACACACTGTTGACATGCAAGGATTTTCTTTTCTTTGTTTTGTAAGTCAAAGAGCACATTACAACCAAATTCTATAAACACCTATGACAGGGCCATGGGAATCCCAAAGAGCCTTCCTTTGTAGCATTATTATTAAACTTGGTCAGGTCATGCTCCTTTTTTATTTTTCATCTGTAAGAGGACAGATATTAATCACCAAGTTTGCCTCCAACTTTGGTATTTTGTAGTTTTGTGTTCCAGGTGTAGGAAAACCAAACCCAGGGTTTCTAAATGGCAGGTTGGGCACTTCTAGGCAACCTTACTCTTCTGAGGTGAGCAATCACATTCCTCACATCCCACCACTCATACAGGAAATCTAACATCTAATATAATTATAATGATTCCAATGGCCGGCAAGTTCAAGTATTAGAGAAAAAGAAAACTGGATTGTCTACCAGAGCTGGGTAGATACTCCATTTCATAGGCAACTTGTTAGAAGGGGGGTGGTAGCATACTGACACTTTTGTTCTGGGTTAGGCAGACCCATGAGGAATGCAGGACATTGTGAGCTTGGAAGGAGCTTCTAGCCTTGTGATCTCATACGACTGCTTCACTGATAAGTATCACTTGAAACTGATGTCAGGTATGACCAGGGCAGGGCCCAAGCAGGCTTCCTGACTCTCTGCAGGGTATCTACAGAGGGGACTCTCAAGCACTACACAATGTCAACAGGGGCAGTCATAAGTTGAGGGGGTAACTGGAGCATGGTCCTGTAGCAGCTGTGTGCTAGCTGAATGCCCTCCCAGTCCCTCCAGAGCAGGGCTGACCCCATTCCAAGGGAAGCTAGTCCTCTGGAGAGCATAGGAGCTGTGGCTTGGAATAAGGAATCCATTCTCAAAGGGAAAGAACATGAGGGGATCAGTGACTCTGGTCAGAGATTCCACTACATAGACCACTCCCAGTGGCCCAACCCCTGAGCTCTGCCAGCCTTAAGCAGACGATGGGACAGTTCCCCTGTGCAACGAGAAGCCAGTCAGCAGCATTTAGATTCATCATGATGCCAATGGGCTGAGTTGCTGGCACGTTACCATGAGACGAGCATGAGTAGCCTCCAGGCCCTGTGCAGTGGGCATCCACTAAGTTCATTCTGGGTCTCCAGCAGGCCATGCTCATTCCTGCCTTCACCATTCCCTCCTGAAACGCTTGGTCCTCAGCCTTGCACAGCTGGCTGCCTTCTGCAACTCAAGTTTCAGTTGAAATATCACTTTCTTAGGCCTTCCATGGACACAGCCTCGTCAGTCCTCTCTCACAACACTCTGTTTTCTATTTCTTATAGACATTTTCAATATCTGAAGTGATCCCATTCATTTGTTTTTCATGTTTATTTTCTATTTTCTCTTTTAGAATGTGATCTCAATCAGAGCAAGATCCTCTCTGTCTTCACCAATCAATCCTCAGTACCTCTAAAAATGTCAAGCAGATAATGGGGAGTCAGTAAACATCAGTAGAATTTGTTAGTTAATTGTCTCTAAGACAGGTGTGCAGTGGTAAGAACAGGGTTTCTCTCTCTATGCTCTAAAGCAGTAGTGAGATTTCAAGACTTTGGGGTGGCTTTGGTAGATACTTTTGAATAGCTAACCATTGTAGGTGCCACCTCCTCTTCTTCTATCCCATTAAAGATCTAAGAATCATCCTCTGAGCCAGAGGAGTTGGCTCCCGGCGCCCATGTTTTTACTATATAATTTTCTCAGTTAGTAATGTTTTTGGTTGCAGGTAAAGACAACAATAACAACAACCTATGAAAGTACACTGTGATGTCAACAAATAGGTTATCATTTTTCTCAAATAAGAACAAATCAGGAGGTATGCCGTCCAGTGTCAGTGCAGCAGTTCCACCATACAGGGACCTTGGCTCTTTCTCCTTTGTGCTTTCTATTCTTAGCACACAGCTTTCCTGTCATATTTGTCATATCATGGTTACAAGATGGCTGCTGAATCACCAGGCATCACACCTGAATCCCCAAGAAGGAGAAGAAGCCATGCCCAGTAAATCTGTTGTTCCTTTTAATAAGAAAGACAAAAGCTTTCCCAGAATCATATCCAACTAATTTCTATTTATATCTCCTACATTAGAACTAGGTCACAATGCCACCCTCAACCAATTACTGATAAAGAGAAATAGGATTACCATTACTGGTTTAGATGATCACAATTCATCCTCTGGGACTGGAGTGGGGATCTATCTTCCCTGAGATCAAGCTATTGTCACACTTTCCTGAATAAATTGGGATACTAACAGGAAAAATTAGAGAGACATGGCTGTTAGCTATGCTACAGCTAAATGAACTAGAGTGGGCATTTGACCAATAATTGGGGCTATACAATTCTCTTTGCCAAGAATTACATCTGAGACACAGACACAGAGAAAAAGGCAGCCTGCACTGTTGCACTTCTGAACCTTCCTGAGATGTGGTTGTTTAAATTCTTTAAATTTTATCTGATGCTTAAGTGTCTTACCCTAAAGGTGTATTCTTTTCCTGAACCAAGTTCAAGGTGGTTTCTTTCGTTTTAAACCAAAGGGTCTTTGTTACAGCAGCACCTAACTAGAAACATTCTGAGTGGCTCTATCAGGCGGTGCTGCATGGTTTTATAAGGTGTGAGACAGTCATTCACACCTCCCTCAGGAACAGCAGGGCCCTTTGCACCAAACCCTCTGCTCCTCCTGAGGTGATCAGAACACTGTAGACATTATGTCATCAGCCTGACAAAATCCCCAAATCCTTCTTTTCCTTTTCACCTTCAGACAGCATTTGCTGAGGTCCCAAGTGAACAGAGAGGCTTTTGGACATTAAAGGCCTGTGTGGTGCAGACGGATGGAGGTGGCACAACAGCATCCACACTAACTAGTGGAGCACTGGGACTGCTGAGATGTCACATCACAAGTTCATGATAAAGGCCAAAAACACACCAGACCTTCTGATCATTAGCCCAGTGCTCTTTTCCTCTCCTAAAGCACCTGATTATCCAGGTCAAACACAAATACATTCACACAGTCATCCACACCCCTACAATGAGGAAAGACTGTAATGTGAAAAGCCTGCCCAGCCCAGCTTAGGATTCCCTTCCTGTTAATGGCCACAGGAATGTTTAGGGGCAAATGATAAGGATTATCACTCACTTGTTCTATATGGACCTCTCCACAGATCTCTTGCTCTGTCATCTCTAAACCTGACCTAAATTCTTTGTTAATGTATCTTTCCCCGACTTATGCAAAATTTAGACAGGGTTTCTCAAAATGTGTTGCTTGCCGCTTACAGGTTTTACATGAACAAATGGTTCTGTGATCAGATAACTTTTGGGAACACCTGGTTAAAGAAAGTTAAATGGCTTTTTCATTGCCAGACATTGCAAAGCTGTCAATATTCTAACGTGTGATGAGTATCTAAGAAAGGGATGCAGTATGTGGCATTTTCCAAATGTGTTTAATCACTTAAAGTTTTTTTTCTTGACATATATGAAGGCTGATCATCTAAGGGATGGGCTTTGGGAGACACTGCTGGTGAGGAGGAGTGCAGGGGTACATCCTAAAACCTACTACCTCTAAGTACCAAGAGACATAGTCTGTGACTTGGTTTAGTAGGGAAGGCCCAAACTTAGGTATACCCTAGTAAATATTGCTACATAGTTAGAACTGCCACTTAGCTCACAGCGCCTGACTCCTGCATTACAGCTGCTATACTGGGTAGAAGCACATTGCAGGAGTACACTGTTTTCTTGGACTAATCATGTTATTTCTCTCAGCATTAGGTTCCCCTCCTTGAAAATAAGCAATTTAGGCCATGTGAGAATGGGAAGAATGAAGTCATTACTGGAGGGTTTAATACACTATTATTTTTCTTCTGTTCCAACCTTTAATCCAAGCAGTTTTGGTTGATGTGAGGGTGATAAGCTACATTGACCTCAGTCACCTGACATGAATTAAAAACTTATTTACCTTGTCTACATTTACCTTCCCGAAAAAACCACTTGGTACAACATAAAAATAGCCTCCCTACCTATATGCAAACATATCCCTAAATATCTGGCACTGATTCCATTGCCTCCTAAACTTTATATGCTTCAAGTATCCCTGAACTGACAACATAATTTCAGGAGAATTAAATGCCTGGGCTGACAATGGTTCTGCCAAAGCTTCATCCATAGGACATCCAGAAAGGAAAGCTCTTTTCCCTGGAAGGCTATTTTTCAGGGGTAGAAAAAGTCAAGTCAAAGAAGAGAATAACTGAGCAAACTCCTTCATCATCACAATTTAATAATATAAACTGTGTTCTTTAAATAAGTCTGAGGGAATTTCATGTCTAACTCTAAAGTTTCAACATTAACAGCCATGTGATGATTAAAAAATTCATTGTCTATCTTTATCCCCAAAACGAGTATGTTCAGGTTATAGTATTAAGGATCATAACTTTTCTAAATTTACTTTGGCCTTATATTCCCCTACATGGAATTGTTTGATGTGTCTCAGAAAACTTGATGTTTTAACCACATGCCTGTCTCTTAGGTCTGTGAAAGAGGGCATGGTCTCTGTAGTAATGCGAACAAGAATATTAAAAAGCACTGTCATTTAATAGGAAAAAAATGAACCAGAGCCTCAGAAGACCAAGATTCTAGTCAGTTTTCAGACAGTTGATGTGCTTAGGGGTTGGACTTCGTCCACTATAAAATTCATATGTTGAAGTCCTAACCCTCAGTACTCAGAATGTGATCTTCTTTGAAAGAGAGGGTCTTTACAGGGGCAATCAAGTTAAAATAAGGTTATTAGAGTAAGTCCGAATCCAATATCACTGGTGTCCTTCTAAGAAGAGGAAATTGGAATACAAACATGCAAAGACAGAGGATAATGTGAAGAGAGACAGGGAGAAGATGGCCATCTACAAGCCAAAGACAGAGTCCTGGAACACATCCTTTCCTCAGAGCCCTCAGAAGGAACCCCCCTGCCAACCGCTTGACTTGTGGATGCTCCGTCTCCAGAACTGTGAAACAGTAAAGTCCTTTTGCTTAAGCCACCCAGTTTGTGAAACTTTGTTATGGCAACTCTGACAAACTGATACAGCTGTGTTCCTGGGTAAGTCTTTTAATATCTCAGGGTCTCAGTCTCCTTATCTATAGCATTAGCGGGTGGATGGTCTTTGAAATTGCTTTTATCTATAAAGGTTAGTGATCAACTATGCAGGCAGCCTCTCTCCAATTCTCTTGAGATGTACATGAGTACCATCTTCCGAGAAAAGCTTTCCGTCTTATCTACAGAGCAATGGATTATAGACGGGTTGAAACCAGCTTTGATTATCCCATCTAGCCACCCAAATTTATATTTTAGTAATGACTTTAGTAAGCAAAATAAGAAGGAAAGGAGGCTCATAGTCTCCTGTGAAAGGCTATAAACTCATAGTTCATTTCTTTTTAAAAGAAATTCATCATCTGGAAAAACTGACTTCTAACAGATTCTAATGGTGGTGCTAGGGTGGGTTCAGGCAAAAATATCAATAACAAATGTAAATTTCATGATGTGGTTCTCCGCCTCTGTCAAGCAAACAATAAAAGCACACATTTTGTGCTCTCTTTACAACTCGTTTCTGGGCTCTCTCTCACTCAAATGTTTTTCATGAAAGGAAACATGTTTTAGGCAAAACCATTAAACTTCTGAGTGTTACTATCCTGTTCCATCTCACCAATAAAACAGTTAATAACATGGACTTTTTGCAACATTCATCGACCTCTCATCAGCATGTATCATCTTGGTAAAATCTCAAACTATTAATGCATCTTCAAAGCCTGGAATATAGTATTAATGTCAGAATCATAATGGGTAAGAGGAACATTTTGGCAACAGAAATTATAATTCTAAATGCTATAAAACAGAACTAATATTCTAGCTCCCCTTCTCTGTACTTCATTGAATAATACTTTCCTGCCAAAGGAAATAGGAAGATAAACATCCTACTCCATAATACAATTTTATCATTACAAACCAGGGTCACCTTCTTAAGTAGCTGAACAGCTGGCTTAGCATCAAATATACTAAAACAAAACTCAACATACTTTGCAAGCATACATCCAACATTTAAATGGACAGTGCTTTTATCAGTCAGGATCTCAGTGAGACAGAACACTCATCTTAGGATAATTCAAAGAATGTTTATTTAATAAGAAACTTTTTACAAGGGTGTATACAGGATGTAATAGAACCACAAGCGTTTGCAGACAAAACCTAAAGATTAGAAGCTGAAGTGCTTACACCATCCTTATGCACAAGGAGACAAGGAGGAGTTGCCAGACTGGGAAGGAGAAAGTCATGCTGAGAGGACTGCCTAGAAAGGAGATACCGCCCAAGGTGGGCTTCCAAGGAGTGAGTGAGGTGAGTCAATACTCTCAGTTCACTTACCTTCCTCCCTTCAATTTCCTCCCAGGACACCCCATTGTTCAAACCCAACTGCAGACAGAAAGAAGAATGTCCATTAATGTGTTCTATGAGTCAGCCTCTAAAGACCAGGGTGAGTAGATTTGGAGGGGGTGATAGGACAATATACAGCATAGTGCTAAATAAACCCAACAAACTCATTGGCATACTATTTGTAAATTTTGAGAGTAGAAAGATGTCTACTCCTGTTCGCCATTTTAATCCCAGCCGTGTCATTCCAATACCAATAAATTCTCTGATTCATCCTCCAGCGGAGGATGTCCAGGTTCTAGACATCTTGAACAAAGAATTGGTCAAAACGCACAAAGCAAGGACGGAATCAAGGAATTTGTTGAAAACAAAAGTACACTCCACAGTGTGGGAGTTGGCCTGCACATAGAAGCTCAAAGGCCCTGTTGCAGAATTTTGGGGAGTTTAAATACCCTCCAGAAGATTCAATTGGTTACTTGATGTAGGCCCTACATAACTGGAGAGATAAAGTAAAGTGACAAAGTCATTTACTCAGCATACACCCTGTGGAGAGGGTATTTCCTGGCATAGCTGAAGTGTGAATTGGCCTTATGTTCCCTGCCACCAAACCCCATTTTCCTGCCTCACTCTGAAGCCAACTGGGTGGCAACAATTCAACTTGATTCAGACACTAGCTACTCAGAGTTAGCCTAGACCCCACACAGTAAGGGCTCAGTTCCATAAGAAGCCCTCACTTTAGATGTCAGCTGTACATGACGTCTCTAGACTACCTGCACTTCTGCCCAGTTTACCACAAATTTGGGGGTTTCCACAACCTCTCCCCAGGTTTAATAGTTTGCTAGAATGACTGATAGAATTCAGAAAAGCTCTCTACTTTCAATTATACTTTTATTTTAAAGGATATAATTCAAGAACATCCAAATGGAAGTGATGCATAGGGCAAGGTATTGGGGCAGGGAGGGGACACAGCTCTTCCATGCCTTTTCTGGGTAAGCCACCCTCCCATTATGTCAATGTACTCACCAACCAGGAGGCTCCCTTAGCCTTATTGCTTCAAAGATTTTATGGAACCATCATTACCATGTAGACACAATTTACTAAATCATTGGCCATTGGAGATCGAACTCAATCTCCAGCCCCTATCCTGTCTCTGTAGTAGGGGAAGAAGACAGTGCAGAGCTGACAATTCTAACCCTCTAATCAGGTGGTTGGCTCTTCTGGTGACCAACCCTTATCCTGAAGCTATCTTAGCAGTGCCCTCTTTAGTCTCCTCATTAGCATGTAAAAGACACTTTATCACTCAGGAATTTCCAAAGGTTTTAGGAGCTCTGTGCCAGAAACTGGGACAAAGATAAAATATATTTTTTTTCTCATGTTACACCAACACATTGTATTACACAGGGCCTGGCCCATAACAGACACTCGATATTTACTCACGGATGATGCAGTCTTCAGTAGGCCATTCTAGCGTTCTTTCTTCATTCTTTCCTGCCTTCTTTCCAAGTATTGGTGAATCTGTTAAGCCTAAATTCTATGTGGTTTTAAGATCCGCATCCCCCTCTAGCTGGATACCTTGAGAAGACAAACGTTAATGACTCCCTGAAGCTTAGGGCAATTCATACCTCTTGACATCGGAGGCATAGGCAGACTCAAAGAAGAAATATGCACTAAGATCTTTTAGAAATGGAAACTCAACCATTTATGAAGTAGTTTCTTCAGTCTCTTCACAGTTTCATCTCTTCCATCATCAACCACCAGGCTCTTACGTCCTTAAAAGGAGGAGGAAGCTAAGGTTGGACGTTTTCTGGGGGTGGTGGGATTTTTTTTCCTAATGTCATATGTTGGACAGCATGCCACCAAAAAGAATGTGTATTCTGGATGGTTATGCAATGATGTGAGCTCGACCTTATTCTTTAAAAACTCTAAGTGATTAACATTTTACATATTATGGGGGAAAAGCAGATTTCTACCAGGAGAAAATGTGAAACCAGAAATGAGGAAAACAAAGAATGTAGTAAAGCTATTCTAAATCAACTTGAGAAAATGAAAGTAAAAAACATAAACCCATTCAGGACTAACATAGCTTGAAAATTTGATGTGAAATTTCAAGACTTAAGTAGGGGTAAGAGGGAAGAGTGTTTATGTTTTGTACCTATCAGCTGAGCAAGGTGTCATTCTGATGGACTGATAGGTTTCCATATGGTTAGTATGGCCTTCTAACACTAACAAAAATGGGCAAAGCTCTATGACAAACTCTGGGTTCTCTACCTGAATACTTATTCAATGGCTTGAACAGGTCCTTTAGGAGGGAACAGTTTTAGTCCTGCCCACACACTTATAGACCACCTCTCTGTGGAAGTGGGGTACCCTTCACCCTGAGCATCAATACTAAATGGATTCCTGAATTTCTTCTGAGTGTCCTCTCTGGCTAACGCATCCTCTGTGCATGAGACACTTGCTTTGATCGGTAAGCACACATATCATCACTTCAGGCACTGACCGAAAAATGCAGCCAAGAATAGATTGTGATATACAGCTTGCAAAAGTTTGCTGGAGACTCTTGATACCGGAAAAAACTGCCTAAGGCCATTGTTCTAAAGCCAGTTGATCATTCTAAATAACCAGGTAGGGTGAAGTAGACAGGTGGGTCACTGAAAGACAGCAAGAGAGAATGGAGTGGATGTTTAGGCCCCACTAAAAGTCATACTTAATGAAAATTTCTAAAGGGAGGGACTTTTCAAAGTCACACCCTTTCCCCCTCCCGAAATCATATAGCAGTAAAAGGTAAATCAATTATCCTTTCCATATCTCTAAATTATACTTACCTGGATTAGGTACATTAGAATAACATGGAGAACCTTTTCCAAGTATTCTGAACCTCCCCTCCTCCCTTTACCCCACCTCTTCTTCAGTTGAGATCCACTGAGTACTACTTCTCTATTACACTCAGCTACTAAAAACATTTGGTTCACATATCTTAATTCCCTCCTGACATACTTTAATAGAATTAATATTTAACAATACACGCTTGACTTAGATCAGAAATGTCTTACAGGAGTTACCTATTTGAATTTTACATTGTTATGTCTTCTGGAAAATCATAGTTTCAGTCATCTGACACATTATCCCACATCCATTGCACAAACCCTTCACAAAAATTCCATGTCAGAAGAGAGATGGTCCCCCCAGCAGAACATGTCTGTGCCTTTCTAACAGACAATCATAATGAGAGAATGCAAAGCATTGCCCCAGTGCCTCAGCTGCTAGGAAACAGCCTTTTTTTTTTTAGAAATAACTGTGCATATTGGTAAGGATCCTTCTAAATGGAGCCCTGTAGGACAATGTTGTCCAACAGAACTTCCTGTGATGATGGAAATGTCCTGTACCCACACCATCCAATTCAGTAGCCAGGAGTCACATGGCTAGTGGACACTTACAATGTGACTAGTGCAACTGAAGAATAAAATTTTAAATTTTATTTAATGTCAACTAATTTAAACAGTGGCATGTGGCTAGTAGCTACACTGAACAGCATGATTGTAAGGTTACTTCCTTCTTTCAGACTTTGCAGTTAATACTTACACAGAAGTAAAACAATGCAAAATTTTGATGGTAGTTTCAATTTAGGTGCAAATATTATGTTTAAATTATAAAACTGTTATTGTCTTTCAGTAATACAGTTTGAAAGGATTTGCACTTAACTGGCCTTGACTACAGAAGCTTGGCTGCTCCCAACAAAGAGGAGAAGTCTCACGTCCTCTCTCTGGGGCAGACTTATTTAACAGGACATGTTTCTGGACTGGGCTGATGATAGAATTGCTGACCTACTGCTGAACAGTGCCACCACCATACCCCACCTGAGAGACCAGGGGGCATAACAAGAATAAATGTTATAAATGACGATAACATTTATTCTCCCCTCAGCTAGGGAGGGACCCTTCAATATTCCAAACCCACCTGGTAGAGGGAGGGCAGCCGGTGGCTTTAAAGCTTGCTTTATTTAATTCACACATGGTGAATGTGCTCTCTGTTTAAGGAAGAGCCTAGTGGGTTTGCAGATTTCTCAGCCTCAACACTATTGACATTTGGGTCTGATAATCCAACTGTTGGGGGCTGAATGGTATTTTATAGGATGCTTAGCAGCATTGCTGGCTTCTACTCATTAGATTCCATAGCTTCCCCCATCCCTCTCATTAGATTAGATAGCTTCCCCCATCCCTCCCAGTAGCAGCATTTGAGGATTTCTCCAGGAAACTGTCACATGTCCTCTGGGGGCAAAATCACCCTGGATTGAGAACCACTGGCCTCAACAATAAGGTTTTAGACTGAGGACAACTTAAGAAAAGAGACCCGATCTCATTTAGTTTTTTTGATTTGTTTTATTATTTTTTTAAATCTCCAGTACCCAGCAGAAGCCTGATGCATGATATGCATTCAAGTAATTATTGCTTGGATGAATGAGTAAAAAGCCACTATTACATATTTTTAACCTTTAAAATATCTACTTCAGTGCCAACACAGTGTAACACCCAATCAACAAATGTTTTCTGGTCTGTTAATATTCTTACAGGTGTTAACAAAAAGCAAGAATTCCTACTAATGACTATTTGAGGAAGAAAAATGATAGGAAAAATAAATCTTTTGCATGCCTTAATGTGCATAAAGCCATCTTCCTGACCTGTTAGGATTTTAAGTTAATAGTGTAAGTCTAAAAATATAGTCTTACCATTTCCAGAGGAAGTGTCATAATTGCAAGTGAAAAAGCAAGGCTCCTTGACCTCTCCACCTCCTCTCCTCACCAAAGTTAATCTGGGTGCTGGGTGAGTAAATTCCTTTCTCACTGACTGTGGGAGCCAGTCTTCGCCAGCACCAGATACAATCTCCAGGAGCCCAGGCTGCCTGCTTCCCTGCAGGAGAAAAACAGACAGCTTGGTTCAGTTCGTGGTTCCTGAACTTTTACGCTTTATTTGCCAGCAGGTAATGCTTTTATCTCATTTGTCACAATCAAACTCTGGAGAATAAATCTACTACCTAATTAAAACTAAACTCTTTGCCCCTAAAGTTCAGGAGATGTCTCATCTCCAAGTACATATGAGACAGCATGGCAGAGAGAAAATAAAGGCATTTCCACCACGTGCAGATTTACACTGACAATATATTTAGCATAATCTGCCCTTCGCTGTCTCTACCTAAACTCTTTATGGCATTTTAAGCTTCTTGGACAAGATTTTCTATTTAATGGGAAATATCACTAAGTTCCATATCACTGGCTGTACATTTAAAGAACTGCTGCATTCAAACCACCAAAATCATTAAGGCACACTGCTATTTTTATCAGGGATAAGGTCAGAGCATTCATTATAATTAAACAAAAGAGCAGAAGGAAGAAAGAGTAGTGGTTTGCTGGAGACAAATTAGAACCACCCGGGAGGTGTTTAAAAGTCTCAAGGGTCAGGACATACCTCAGATCGAGTAAATCAGTATTTCCAGGGTGGTACTCAGGCATTATAATTTTTTAAAAAATAAATGCTTTATTTTAGAACAGTTTTAGGTTTACAGAAAAATTGCAAAGGTAATACAGAAAGTTTCCATATAGGCCACATCCAGTTTCCCCTATTAATAACACCTTTTATGAGCCTGGCACCTTTCCAGCAATTAATTAGCCAATACTGATATATTACCATTAGCTAAAGTCTATACTTTATTTATGTGTCTTTAGATTTTCCCTAAAATCCTTTTTCTTTTTCCAAGATTTCCTCTGGAATACCCCATTACATTTAGTTATCTTGTCTCCTTAGGTTCTTCTTGGCTGTAACAGTTCTCAGATTTTCCTTGTTTCTGATAACCTTGACTTTTTTGAGGAATACTGATCAGATATTTTGCAGAATGTTCCTCAGTTGGGGTTTGTCTGATGTTTTCCTCATGATTAGATTGGGATTATGTGCTTTTGTGAAGAATACCATAGAAGTAAAATGCCATTCTCATCACATCTGATCAAGGGCCCATACTATCAACATGACACTGATGTTGACCTTGATCATCTGGCTAAAGTAATGTATGTCAGGTTTCTGTAGCATAAAGTTACTCTTTTTTTCCCCTTTCCATATTGTACTCTTTGGAATAAAATGACTGTGTTTAACTCACATTTAAGGAATGGGAGAGTTGTGTTCTACTTCCTTGAGAGCAAAATATCCACATAAATCAGAATTATTTAGCACAGGAAATTTGCCTATTCTCCACTTATCTATTTATTTATTTAAGATGGAGTCTTGCTCTGTCACCAGGCTGGAGTGCAGTGGTGCAATCTTGGCTCACTGCAACCTCTGCCTCCTGGGTTTGAGCGATTCTTCCACCTCAGCCTCCCGAGTAGCTGGGACCACAGGTGCGCACCACCACGCCCGAGTAATTTTTTTGTATTTTTAGTAGAGATGGGGTTTCAACATGTGTGCCAGGATGGTCTTGATCTCTTGACCTCATGATCCACCTGCCTCGGCCTCTCAAAGTGCTGGGATTACAGGCGTGAGCCACTGCGCCTGGCCCATTTATTTATTCAATTATGTACTCAAATCATATACTCATGGATGTATATACATTTATTTTATGTTTTGGGTTTCAATTCAATACTAAAGTACTGTATTTATTTCATCACTCAAATGTTCCAACTTTGGCCACTGGTAGTTCTTTCAGTTGGCTCCATGACCCTTTGATATAGCCCCATTGTTTTGTGTGTGTGCATGTGTGTGAGTTTTTTTTTTCCTGGAACTTCCTTACTTTTTGGCATACAAGATGCTCCATGCACACCTTCTATATTGTCTTTTCTCATCCTAGAATCAGCCAGTTATCCAAGCTGTGGTTCATTTAGTTGGAGAATAATATTAGAAACCAAGATCCTGGTGCTAGGTATGCTCATTGCTGCTGGGGTGTCATTAATTCTAGGCCCTCTCAGCTGGCAGAGCAAGGAAATATGTGTGTGTATGCTGACCCATATATAAAAATACACATATCTGTACATACTTCTATATGTAACCATCAATATCTATATTAAGCTAATAGGAGCTGATGTGATATATCCCCAACTCTACTCCATTACCTCGTAGATGATTCCAGCCTCCTTTTGCTTCTCTGTAACCTTTCACACCAACAGTGAGAAACTTGGCTCTCACCATTGTCCACCCATTCACTTAATCGCTCTATTCCGGCATGCATGTATAGCAGCGTCAGAGTTGCTAACCTGTACTTCCACAGGAAACACCTTTATCAGCTAGGGTAGAATGCTTATGTTATAGCTCCTTTATAGCCTTCCGTCTTATAGACTCCATTTATTTCTAAAGTTGTTTAGGTCAGCACCAATTTTCCTTCACATTTTTCAGTGAGGTTGTTTTTAATACATCTGTGATACAGTTAGCTTGTTCTGTCATAATTTTGCATTTCACCCTGGAATCCTCCAATCCCCTAAATGATTTGTTAAAGATTTACATATATTAAAGTTCACTCTTCATGTTATAAAGTTCTATAGGTTTTGACAATGCATAAAGTTATATAACCATGATTACAGTATTATATAGAATAGTTTAACTGTCCTAAATAATCCCCTATGCTTCCCTTATTCAACCTCTCCCCCTTTCTCTAAGCTCCTGGGAACCACTAATGTTTCTATTATCTCTATAGTTTTGCCTTTTTCAGAATGTCATTGACTTTGAATCATATAATGTGTAGCCTTATCACACTGGCTTCTTCCACTTAGCAAGATGTACTTAAGATTCATCCATGTCTATTTTTGGCTCGATAGTTCATTTTCGTTTATTGCTGAATAATAGTCCATTGTATAGATGAACCACAGTTTGTTTGTCCATCACCTATTGAAGGACATCTTGGTTGTTGCTTCCAGCTTTAAAAATTATGAATAAAACTGCTATAAACATTCACATGCAGGTTTTTGTATGGATATAAGTTTTCAAGTCAATAACTTAGTTTTCAAATCAGTAAATGTATTTGATTACTAGATAGTATGGTAAGACTAGGTTAAGCTTTGTAAGAAATTGCCCAACTATCTTCCCAAGTGGCTGTACTGTTTTGCATTCTCACCAGCAATGAATGGGACTTTCTGTTTCTCCACATCTTTGCAAGCAATTGATGTCAGTTTTTTTTTTAATTTTAGTCATTTTGATTGATATGTAATGGTATTTCATTATTGGAATTTGCAAGTCGCTAATCATAAATGATGTTGAATATCTTCTCACATGCTAATTTTTCATTTGTATATCTTTTCTGGTGAGGTATCTGTTCAGTTGACCATTTTAAAATTTGATTGTTTTCTTATTATTGAGTTTTAAGAGTTCTTTGTACATTTCAGATACAAGCACTTTATCAGATATGTGTTTTGCAAATATTTTCTCCCAGTCTGTGGTTTGGCTTTTGGTTTTCTTAACAGTGTCATTCATAGAACATAAGTGTCTAATATTAATAACATCCAGCTTTCAATTTTTTCTTTCATAAATCATGCTTTAGGTCACATATCCAAAAGCTCATTATCAAACCGTGGTCACACCGCTTTTCTCCTATGTCTTCTTCTAAAACTTTTATGGTTTTGTGTATTGCATTTAGATGTATGATCCATGTTGAGTTAACTTTTGTGAAAGTGTAAGTTCTGTGTCTAGGTTCGTTTTCTTTGTACATATGGACTTTCAATTGTGCCAGCATCATTTGTAGAAAAGTTTATCCTTTTTCCACTGAATTGCCTTTGCTCCTTTGTTAAAGATCAATTGAATATATTTGGGTGTGTCTATTTCTGGGCCTTCTATTCTGTTCCATTGACCTATGTGCCTATCCGTTCACCAATGTAATACTATCTCAACTACTGAAGGCTTATAGTAAGTCTTGAAGTCGGGTAGTGTGACTCCTCCAATTTTGTTCTCCTTATTTAGTATTATGATGGGAATTGTTATTTTTTTTTTATTATACTTTAAGTTCTGGGATACATGTGCAGAATGTGCAGGTTTGTTACATACATATACACGTGCCATGGTGGTTTGCTGCATCCATTAATTCATCATCTACATTAGGTATTTCTCCTAATGCTATCCCTCCCAAAGCCCCCCATGCCCTGTCAGGCCCCAGTGTGTAATATTCCCCTCCCTGTGTCCATGGGTTCTCATTGTTCAACAACCACTTATGAGTGAGAACATACAGTGTTTGGTTTTCTGTTCCTGTGTTAGTTTGCTGAGTATGATGGTTTCCAGCTTCATCCACGTCCCTGCAAAGGACATGAACTCATCTTTTTTTATGGCTGCATAGTATTCCATGGTGGGTATATGCCACATTTTCTTTATCTAGTCTATCACTGATAGACATTTGGGTTGGTTCCAAGTCTTTGCTATTGTGAACCGTGCTGCAGTAAACATATGTGTGCATGTGTCTTTATAAAATTATTTATAATCCTTTGGGTATACAGCCAATAATGCGATTGCTGGGTTGAATGGTATTTCTGGTTCTAGATCCTTGAGGAAATACCACACTGTCTTCCACAATGGATGAACTGATTTATATTCCCACCAACAATATAAAGCATTCCTATTTCTCTCCAGCATCTCTTGTTTCCTGACTAGTGATTGCCATTCTAACTGGCATGAGATGGTATCTCATTGTGGTTTTGATTTACATTTCTCTAATGACCAGTAATGACAAGTCTTTTTTCATATGTTTGTTGGCCACAAAAATGCCTTCTTTTGAGAAGTGTCTGTTCACATCTTTCACCCACTTTTTGATTGGGTTGTTTCTTTCTTGTAAATTTGTTTAAGTTCCTTATAGATTCTTGATATTAGCCCTTTGTCAGATGGATAGATTGCAAAAGTTTTCTCCTATTCTGTAGGCTGCCTGTTCACTCTGATGATAGTTTCTTTTGCTGTGCAGAAGCTCTTTAGTTTAATTAGGTCCCATTTGTCAATTTTATCTTTTGTTGCCACTGCTTTTGGTGCTTTAGTCATGAAGTCTTTGCCCATGCCTATGTCCTGAATGGTATTGCCTAGGGTTTCTTCTAGGGTTTTCATGATTTTAGGTCTTATGTTTAAGTCTTTAATCCATCTTGAGTTAATTTTTATATAAGGTATAAGAAAGGGGTCCAGTTTCCATTTTCTGCATATGGCTAGCCCATTTTCCCAACACCATTTATTAAATGAGAAATCCTTTTCCCATTGCTTATTTTTGTCAGGTTTGTCAAAGATCAGATGGTTTTAGATGTGCGGCATTATTTCTGAGGCCTCTGTTCTGTTCTATTGGTGTATATCTCCGTTTTGGCAGCAGTACCATGCTATTTTGGTTACTGTAGCCTTGTATTATAGTTTGAAGTCAGGTAGTGTGATGCCTCCAGTTTTGTTCCTTTTGCTTAGAATTGTCTTGGCCATGTGGGTTCTTTTTTGGTTCCATATGAAATTTAAACTAGTGTTTTCTAATTCTGTAAAGAAAGTCAGTGGTAGCTTCATGGGGACAGCATTGAATCTATAAATTACTTTGGGCAGTATGGCCATTTGATATTGATTCTTCCTAATCATGAGCATGGAACTTTTTTCCCATTTTTTTCTGTCCTCTCTTATTTCCTTGAGCAACAGTTCTCCTTGAAGAGTTCCTTCACACCCCTTATAAGTTGAATACCTAGGTGTTGTAGAAATTATAAATGGGAGTTCACTCATGATTTGGCTCTCTGTCTGTTGTTGTATAGGAATACTTGTGATTTTTGCACATTAATTTTGTATCCTGAGACTTTGCTGAAGTTGCTTATCAGCTTAAGGAGATTTTGGGCTGAGATGATGGGGTTTTCTAAATATACAATCATCATCTGCAAACAGAAACAATTTGACCTCCTCTCTTCCTATTTGAATACCCTATAAACTTTATAAACGCCTTCTGTGTTGATCTTGCTGGGAGCTGCAGACCAGAGCTGTTCCTATTCGGCCATCTTGCCCAGGTCATGGGCATTGTTATTGTTTTTTAAGCTTCCCAGATGATTCCAATATGTAGCCAAGGGTAAGAATCACTCCCTTGAAGGCAGCTGGGAATAGAAACAAGAACATAGATTTTAAAGTCAAGCAGCCCTTTGTTCAAATTCATGGTCCATATTTCAAGCCATTTGAAATACTGGGGCTTCAGTTTCATGTTCAGAAAATGGAAGATTAAAAAGCTTACAACAGGATGAGCCTGTTGTGGAAGAATTTCACCTGACAAGGAACCCAAACGGCACTCAGAGGGTTGGAGGAACAGAGTTTCCTCCAGTGGGCCCAGACGGGTTCGTATCCAGAGGTTTGGACCCCGGCCTGGAACAGCACATAGTTTTTATAGGTTGGGGCAGGGGGAGTAACTGAAGGTTTTAGGCAACATGGTAGTTTCTATAGGGACTTCCTAGTTAGCAAGCAGGAAGCAAGCATACAGAAGCAGATAATGGCGGTCAGTCAGGCATTTAGGAGATTTTTCACAAACTTTCCACTTCAAGCCTGCAACAATTAACCAGTCAAGACAAGTTCTCTTTCCTCTACTTTGAGTGCTTTTTTGACTGTTTTCTTAGTGTACTCTGCTTTGACTAAATATTATGAAAGATTGGCATAGTTATTACTATGAAATATCTCTCCGTAGATGCATGAACACACAAAATGAGTTACAATCCAGCATTTTGCTTCTCCTGGAAAATGTCTGCATAGCTTAAAGAAATAAGACGGTTTGACTTTTTTTTTTTTTTCAGAAGGCAGTGATTCATGTTAGGCCCAGGGGGCTTAACTGGTCTATTTTTTAAAATGATTTGAGGAAGGAAATAATCTGACTGTATCAAAATATTAATAGGAAAATAAGACATAAATAACACAAATAAATGATTTTTAAAAATAAGGATGAAGAAAGTATGTGCTTTTAAAAATAAGGCAAATGGTAAAATGTCCAGGAAGGACATATTTGAAGCAATGATAGATTGCCATGTCTATAGCTCTGTATTTTTTTGTTTGAACCATTATTTTAGCACACATTTACATAAAGGAAATTATTAGGTAAAAAATACAGTTTAAAGACTTTTGTATAAATGTCGTCTTGCTTTCTAAAAACTCATCCTTTGTTCTACAGTGTAAAAAATACATCTACAAGCAAGCTAACAACAATAAAACAAAAAGTCAGAAAAGGCAAAAAGAGGACTAACATTTATCAAGTTAGTTGCTCCAGGTTTCAGGCTAGGAATTACATACATTTAAATTACTTAATCCAGTGACAAATTTAATACCATTCTCAATTCACAAAATCTCAGAAAAGCTAAATAACTTGCCATGAGGCATACCTTTAACATGGCACGGCCAGGATGCTTCCCAAATGTGATGCTTCCTTACACTGGGTCTTCCAAATCCAGGCATTCCATTCCTCTTCCAGTGTTCATTTTCCTCTAGTGCTCTGACTCATTTCTGAAAAGGAAAAAGAGTGTGGGGTCAAAAAAAATCCCCAAAGTTTCTATATATCTTATTTTTTCATTTTTATTTTTTAATAGGGATTACCTATTGAAATAATGCAATTTTGGACACTTAAAACTTTTAATTTGGTTAAAAGTACACTAATAACATTTTCAGTGATTTCTTTTTGCTTTTTTATTTTTAAATTTTTTTTTTTTAATTTTAGATTTAATTATACATGGGTATATTATGTGATGCTGAGATTTCGGTTTCTAATGATCGCCCAAGTAGCGAACCTGGTACCCAGTAGGTAGATTTTCAGCCTTTGTTCCTTTCCTTCCCCTACCACACTTTTGGAATTCTCACTGGAGATTCGATACTTATATAAACCGAATCTTAAAAATCTTAAATCCTGCTTATTTTCCTGTATGGATATCCCAAGAATTCTGGTTCTACTCTTAGCATTTATGAGAGGAAAGAAATCTGTCATTTCTTGCAGGACAAGGGCAGGCACACTTTCACAATGATGCCCCAAGACAGTAAACTCCTGTTCCATCTCCCTAGGTGTCATTAGTGAATCCTACAGGCCTCCATTCTGCTTTCAAATGATCGATCCACCAGCCCAGTAGCAAGGGCTATAATGAAACTCAGCCACAGCATAAGATACACTGGCTTCTCACAGGAGAGCAGGACCAGGCCCACCTGGGCCTCTCCCTCTGCCACAAGCATTAAGCTCAGCCAAATTCCTCACAGCAAAACTGAGGGCAAAACTCAAACAAAAATATAAGGTCACAGAATATAAAAATATAAAATATAAAAATATAAAATATAAGGTCACAGAACTGGTCACAGAAAGCATGGGAGAAGGCGGTTAAAAGTTTCTATTTTCCAGCTTCCCTTACAACAGGTACTTTTGTGCATAATCCCTCTTCACTTCCCTGAGGAGAGGTGATGAGACACAGACCAAAAGCGTGGAAGACACAGGTCCAAGAAAGGAACTGTTAGAGAACTCACAGCAGCTAGCAGGTGTGACGCAATGCAGGAGAAATTAAAGATACTGTAAGAGAAAACAACCCTCTGTCATGTAAACTAAGAAGTAATGAGGAATTGGTGACTTAGATTTTAAGACATTTTATTCACAGTAGATCTGAATGGCATTCTCCTCTTGCTCATGCTGGCAATTCCAGGTGGAGTGATTTGAAAGTCCTTTGTCTAGGCTCTGATGGTCTAAGAAAGCCAGAAATTTAGCTTTGTCCACCTATTCAGAGTTACTTATGTTCTCCAAAACTTTCATGCCAGCTGACTTATAAGATCCTAAAACACTTACTAGAATGCCCAGGTTTTTGTTTCTAATTTATAATGTCTTTATTTTAATAGAATAGAATTTTCTGTTAGTCAAAACACTCACATCAGGATACTCTCCTAATAGCAGTTAGCTCTTACTGTGTAACAACCATGCAAAACTCAGATACTTTTTTTTGGATTTCGATGGATACAAATCAGAGACTTAAAACAAGTAATCATTTCCTTTTTCCTCATGTATCTAAGTTCAGCTAGAAAGTTCCAACAATCTGGGCCAGGCTCAGTTAATCTTTCCTGGGCTTTCCCAGGCCTTTATGGTTAGCCAGTGGTTGGATTACAGGCTGGCTGATCAAAGAAGGCCCCACACACATGTCTGGTGTTGTCTGGGCATCAACCAGGGTAACAGGAGTCAGTAGGCCTCATTTCTCATCATTGAACAGGCTGGCCTGAGTGTGACCCCATGGGGTTGTGCAGGGTTCAGAGACAGAGAGAGAGAAAGAGAGAGGGAGAGCTAAGCTTTCAAGGCCTCTTGATGCCTAGGCTTAGAACGGACACATTATTGTTAGTTTCTCCATCTTGGAAAGGGGCTGGGTAAAGTGAGGATGAGACCTACTGGGCTGCATTCCCAGCAGGTTAGGCATTCTTAGTCCAAGGATGCTATAGAAAGTTGGCAGGACTGGTACCACAAGATGCAGGTCATAAAGACCTTGCTGATAAAACAGGATATGGTGAGATGCCAGCAAAAACCCACCAAAACCAAGATGGGGATGAAAGTAACCTCTGGTCGTTGTCATTGCTCATTATATTTTAATTATAATGTGTTAGCATGCTGAAAGACACTCTCATTTAGCTCCATCACAGTTTACAACTGCCATGACAATGTCTGAGTTACCCTATATAGTCTAAAAGGGAAAGGAACCCTCAGTTCCAGCAATTGCCTGCCCCTTTCTTGGAAAACTCATGAATAATCCACTCCTTGTTTAGCAGATAATCAAGAAATAACCATAAATTTACTAGTCAAGCAGCCTATGCCACTGCTTTGCCTATGGAGCAGCCATTCTTTTCTTTCTTAATAAACTTGCTTTCATTTTATGGACTCACCTCAAATTCTTTCTTGTACAAAATCCAAGAACCCTCTTTTGGAATCTGGATTGGGACCCCTTTCTGGTAATACCATCACTTCCACCACATTCTATTGGCCAAAACAAATTACAAGGCTAGTCCAGGTTCAAGAGGGTGAAGAAATAGTTTCTACCCTTTGAGGGGATGAGTTGCAAAGTCATATTGCATGTGGGCCCGGATACTGGGAGAGAAATAGTTACAGCTATTTAGGCATCAATCTACCATATGGAACTGAATTAATAAGCAGAGGTTGCTTGATGAATACAAAATCAAATATAACTGAATGATGCTCAGAGATTATATCAACCAAGTGTCAAAAGAACTTAATGAGCTACCCTTGCTCCAAAACTGGAATGTACTAGAGTACCAGACACACACACACACACACACACACACACACACACACACACACACACAC